>QMIH01001038.1:75199-89044 GCA_003987875.1 Clarias batrachus
GTCAGCCAGTTTCTTTGTAGCGCTTGATGGTTTTTGTGACTGCACTTGGGGACCCTTTCAAAGTTTTCCCAGTTTTTCGGACTGACTGACCTTCATTTCTTAAAGTAATGATGGCCGCTCGTTTTTTTCTTCACTTAGCTGCTTTTTTCTTGCCATAATACAAATTCAAACTCTTTGAATGAGAAGGTGTGTCCAAACTTTTGGTCTGTACTGTATATACATGTATTTATGTATATTATGTATATACAGGAAATGTACTGTATATGGCTAAATACATACTACAGCTTACATTTTATATTTTTTGTAAAGCAGCCAAATATATCTGCATTAAGTATTAATGTACAATTTAAAGTGCAAATTTAACAAGCATTCTTCACATCAGTAATTAACTACCTAAGGTTACTCAATACCTCGTGTAAACATGGATTTTACATTTGCATATCTTTACTCATTTATTTTTTACCACCACTGTTAATTATTTTCAATATGTTTTTACATTATTTTTCTGCCAGATCTTCTTCCCAGCTGCACTACATCTGGCACATTTTTCACATTGCTGTGAGAACGTGCAAACGAAGAATTTTTTTTACAAGGAAGCCTGTGCGTGTGATAATAAAAGTTCTCAGATCCTGAGAATTGCTCATATGACCTGAAGTAAATTGTTTTGACATTGTGTGAAAATATGAAACTCACTTACTCACTCATCATTTAGGATGCGTTATGCTGTACACGGGGTCACAAAGGGGCCTGGATCCTATCCCAGGAGACTTAAAGCATAAGACAGGGTATACTCCATTGCAGGGCACACACATATATGCACACACTCATGCTCATCCACACACTAATCTGCATGTCTTTGGACTGTAGGAGGAAACCCACCAAGCACAGGGAGAGCATGGAAACTCCAAGAGGCGGGAAGTGAACCCGGACGCTGGAGGTGCATGGCGACAGTGCTAACCACTACGCCACCATGCTGACAAAATACGAACGTATATCCGAAAAATAAAATGACAGGGGCTTAAAATAAAGTCACATTTTCATTCTGTATATACGTTATGTGACGAATAGAAAAACAGGTGAAACACCCGAAATAAAAATAATATTTCTAAACTTAAAATAATACTATATAAAAAAAAAATAATAATAATAACAATTATGTATCTAAAACATTTTTTAAAAAATGTCAAATATGATTGTAATTTTACGATATGTGATTTGTAATTTTGCATTCTGTTATTTTAACAATGTTTTCAAAACTAATATTTTTTATTAAATTTTACAAGATTGTAAGGATTAATGGACTTCAAGAATTTTTGTGGTTCTGACTGGAGAGCACCTTAATTGTTTAAAAAAAAAAATTGGAGAAATTCTTAAAATTTAGAATTACAGTAAATAAATCATCATACACACCATAATAACTGCTATAGATGTGCTAAGTACGCATTTGCCTTTTTTTAAAGCACTTTTAGCAGTGGTAAGAACTGATCTATCTTTCTATCTTTTTGAGCAAGGCCTCTTAGGTTTCAACAGTAGAGCTGAAACGAAGGTAAAGTTTATCACACATCTGGACTTTAAGAGAAGCAGGCGGCTAATCTCCCATATCTCTCCTCCTCTCTCTCGGATACTGCAATGTCCTGCTGCATTCTTATGATTAATGGTGTTCTGGAGGAGCGAGGCAGCTTCTCTTTTACTCTGACCGCTGTGAGCATGCCATAAGAGTCACCATAGTAAAACATATCCTGACAGCTTTGAGTGTACAGAGTAAGCTGTCTCCCATCTTGCTTGGGATGTAGATGTCTTTTCTAAGTACGAGTTAGTAGCGGGGCTTAAACACCGCGTTTCTTACACCATGTGTGTGTGTGTGTGTACATGTGTTTCCCACACTTTTCAAATGCAAATTTTTCCTCTGTTGCAATAGTCAGCTTAAAGTCAACAAACTCGAGTGAGAAAACAAAAATGAGAGCTGTACGGGCCAATGCCGCGCATGTGAACCATTTTAACTTAATTATACTTTCTTGGAAGTTACAAGAAAGGAGGCAATTATAGTACATTCATATTGCTTTGCGTGTTCTTGTGAAAAAAAAGGAGGTAGGAGATGATCTGGAACAGAAATAGTCAAGAAATCATAAGTGAATAAAGAGCAAGTGAATAAACAGAGCCTTGCTGTATTCTGAGTTGTTGATTCATTTTCTAGAATAGCCGCTTTGGCAACGCTTATGGCCGACTGCAAGGTTTATACTGTATTATTGTGCTACTTCTAACATGTTACAGGGATAACAAGCTGCAAGTTCATGAGAGAGCAAAAAAAGAGAGGACAGTAACAACCATTTATAGCTACTACAATATACGTACAGCAACCAGCCATAGCGCTTACACCACCGCCAGGTAAACAGAATAACATTGAACAGAAAACTGGTGACAAGATCATGGGCACACATGCTTGTGGGGACCAAAGGTCAGCTCATCCTGTTCCTGATTGAAAAGAATCAGAACATCCAGCTCAAACAATCCAAAGACCCCCAACCTGGCCTCCAAACCCCCCACAGTCCAAAGACATGCAGGTTAGGCTAATTGGCGTTCCCAAATTGTCCGTAGTGTGTGATTGAGCGAGTGTATGTGTGTGTGTCTGTGCCCTGCGATGGATTGGCACCCTGTCCAGGGTGCCATGTGCCCCAAGTCTCCTGGGATAGGCTCCAGACCCCCCGTGACCCTGAATACAGAATTAAGCGGTATAGATGATGAGTGAGTGAGTGAGATGATGAGTGAGATAATTCATTTTTAAAATATGTAATCATTGCAAAATTGAGATACAAAATGATATATATATATATATATATATATATATATATATATATCCAGATGTGATATATCATTCCAGATGTGCTGAACAACTTCTATATTCAACCATCTATTTTCTCAATGTTCAGGGGTTGTGCCTTCACTGTGAAGGACACTCTGCACAGAGACAACCTACAAAAGGATGCTGGATCAGACAACATTCCTAGCAGAGTGCTCAGATGATGTGCAGACCTGCTGGGAGATGTTCTTCTGACATTTTCAACATTTTCGTGAGAAGCACCATAGTTTCAATGTCCTTCAAGGCCACTTCTATCATCCCTTACTGAATAATTCTTCATTGTCCTGCCTCAACAACTACTGTCCCATTACACCTTCACTAATTGACACAAAGTGCTTTGAGACACTTTTCAGGAAGCAGATCAAGAACATGTAGTTTGTGTATTGCCTGAACTGTTTAATGGACCATTGATGATCCTTGCCACCAACCTCAATCTGGCATTCAACACCTACACAAAAAGGCACATATGTTTGATATGTTGTTTGTAGCCTTCAGTTCAGCATTCAACGCAATCATCCCTCCTAGTTGGAAGGCTGAGCCTGTTAGGCCAGAACACCTTCATTACCAAGTGGACTATAGACTTCCTGACTATGATATCTCATCTAAGTCTGGATCAGGAGCAACATGTCCAGCAGCTCCATCGCTGTTCACTGTGTTGGCTTACTGCATGATGAACCCCAAGCAGATGCCAAACAAGCAACCATGGTGTGTGTCCATGGTGTGTGTCCTAGCAAGACAATGAGTCAGAAAGGATGAGTTGTAGTGGCTTACAGTACATATGGGGCAGAGCCAAAAATATGGCTCTGAATGTGGATAAAACTAAAGGCATTTTCTTTGTAGAGCTGTGCAATCTTTTATTAATCAGTTTTTGATGCAAAATCGATTCATAATTGTTTAAGTGAACTTTATCTTGTACATACTGTACAGGGTCACGTGGGCCTGGATCCTATCCCAGGAGACACACACACACAAACACTACAGACAATTTGAGAATCACAATTAACCTAATCTGTAAGTCTTTGGACTGTCGGAGGAAACCAGAATGCCCAGAGGAAACCTAACAAACACAGGGAATAAATGTGGAGGAAAAAACTCCATGCACACAGACCCGAGCTGAGAATCGAACCCTCTTTAACCCTGGAGGTGCACAATTTTTGCAGAAAATACTAACCACAAAAAAAATTCACATTTTTAAAGTACTTGCAAATTATTCCCATTTTGTAATATTTTCAGTTCATAAGTGGTTGGTGAATTATCATCTTTCGACTTGACTATAGTTTGGCAGAGATTTTTAGGCAGGAAACAAAGGTAATTGCTTTGTACAATACATGACATTTAAACAATTAACACAAGTTATTTTGCATTCCAATGTTAAAACTTTTATAAGCTTTTAATACAACAAAACCTGAATTTTCTTCATTAATAGAACTGAATTCCTTGGTGTTCATTTGTCAAAAAACTCACAGGTCTCTAAACAACATTGCCATATTAAAAAAAATAATTAAAAGCCTAGCAGTTCCAGAGGCAACAGCAGGATTATTCTCAGTGCTACTTTTGCTCATTTCTAGGCCTACAAACACAGATAAGCTAAATGTGAACAAAAAAGAGAAATGAGCATTGACCAAAAGATGCCAGGGATGTAAAAACATTATCAGTACACAGTGTGTACAGGATCAAGGTTGCTGGCACCACTGGCAGTGCCTCTACTTTCCTCACAGTGATTTAGTTTCTAGTTTCTACATTCTGCAAAAAGACTATCGAAAGCATCCTGAGCAGCTGTATCACTGCCTGATTAAACTGTGCTTCAGACAGTGAGGACAGCTGAGGACAACATCAGGGTCTCTCTTCCTTTCCACCACTGACATTTACACCACATGCTGCATCTGCAAAGCCACCAGCGTTGTGGATGACCACAAAAGTGGTGCAGTGGCAAAAGTTTCCAAAGCATTTGGGCCTTCAGAGTCAGACTGTATGTAACAGTTTCTTCCCCCCAAGCCATTGGACTCCTCAATACATAGAGACCAGACTGACACCAACTCAAAACATGTACAAGCGCACACTCTCATACTGTACTTATCTATATCCCATAGTGTTTCCAAATTGTAATATCATTTCCCTCATTTTGCGATTTCTATACATTCCTCTTTCGGATTGCCACTTAAACACTTTAAAAAATACTAGTTTGGCACCCTACTTTTTTTTTTGCTGCCAACCAGCATGTTATGATTATGTTTAAGGCATCTATTATTTAACTGTAAGATCTACTTGATCTATAGTATTGTTGCTGTAGTGGTTAGCACCGTCGCCTTGCACCTCCAGGGTCCGGGTTCGTTTCCCGCCTTGAACGAACCAGCATGTTCTCTCCATGCTTGTTCATTTCCTCCCGCAGTACAAAGACATGCAGATTAGGCAAAGTGGCATTTCAAAATTGACCATCGTGTGTGAATGAGTGTGTTGGTGTGTGAATGAGTGTGCCCTGTGATGGATTAGCACCCAATCCAGGGTGTACCCAAATTGCCAGTACTGTGCACATGAATGTTGACTGAAGGTCCTACCATGGTTGTAAAATGGGAATAAATACAATGGTTACCATTGGCCTCCATGGTTCCTAGTTGGACTACAGATGTTCCTGGATGGATGGATGGATGGATGGATGGATGGATGGATGGATGGATGGATGGATGTACTTTATTTTACTGTACCCATTGTCCTGACATGTACTGTTTATATTAATTACTGTATGACATTGTTTCTTGCTGGGGATTGGTGGCTCAAGCAGCTAAGCCTTTAGGTTGTTGATTTGGGGATCTGAGGATCTGGGTTCAAGCCCCAGCTCTCAGTGGGTTGCCACATTCCATACTACCCAACCACTGGATGCAGTGTCAGCTCCAAGCCCTGATAAAATGGAAGGGTTGCATCAGGAAGGGCATCCAGTGTAACCTATGCCCAGTTGTGTGCAGGTCAAATGGTCAGCTATGGCACCCCATTAATGGAAGCAGCTGAAAGAAAGATTTGTCCCTTGCTGTTTGATCTTTGTAGTCTTATTTAGTTATGAGTACTTTAATTTAATTCTATGCTGTTTTACGTAGCACCATTGCGATAAAGAAACGTTATTTTGTTGCTCTTGCTGCATATGGTTGAAATGACAATGACAATTTGAGTTGAAATGAAGGAGACCAACTGTTCCAGATTTAAGCTTTCTGCTTTACAAAGCATCACGGTGATACAGTATATGCCGAATTGAAAAAAGGAGAGCTCTGATATGAATTGGACTGAATATATTACTTTGAAATGCTGAACACTGTAAAACGAATGCTGTGTAATTAGTTGTCTTAAGATTAATAATGAAGGATTTGAAGCAATTAAGCTCAAATATGACTATAACCCCCCTCATTTCTCATGTGTGCATTTGGACGTATCCTAATATTTGATTAAGCAATGTCATAATCTACTTTAGTTAAAGTGCTCGCTATTAGCCTTTGAGTGTAAGGAAAAGTCCAGATATCAGCGATTTCGCCGTGTAATATGCAGCATCCAATAAGCGCCCACTGATTTCCCGGTGAATAAGGCAGCCAGGTGCTCTGGGCAGTTTCAAGTAACATGTTTTAAGAAGCCCTTGTGTGCATATAGTATTGCTCTGCAAACTATGTACAAGTTCATGTGAGAGTGTGTGGGAGACAGCGGTAGTGGATAAACAAGATGTTTTTTTTTCTGTAAATGGAAGGCAATCTAATTACAAAGCAAGACAATGGGTTGTGTGTGTAGTCGTCAGGTGCTACAGGTTACAAATGGTTAGAAGAAGGAGTCTCACAGTGAATATTGATTTTTAAATCGCCCAAAATAGAGGCTCTGAAACTGTCATTTACAAAGAGTAATTATATGAATGTTCAAAAAGTAGTAAAAATAAAATTAAAAAAACACAATTCGTTATTGTGCATTTGTCTTTGTATTATTATTTATTTTATTTAAAAAAAAATTTTCCAGTTTGAGTTTGTGGGGTGTTGAAGCTACCCGAGTGTTGGTATGAAATCCCGAAAGCACATTCATAAACACAGTACGCGCACAAAAGTGACATGTATGTATACAACCCAAATTCAATCCTTATTTACAAGGGTGAGTCAAAAATGATCCGCACTCTGGATATACAACTTATTTTAATTAACCTTCAGAAAAGACAAATACATCGCTTAGCTTATCGAAACATTGTGTCCATCTGTCAACAAGATTTGGTATTCCCTCATTTAAAAATGTTTTAGCCTGAGCTGCGAGCCACAAATGCACTGTTTTCACTTCTTCATCAGAAATGAATCTTTATCCTCATACGGCTGCTTTCGGGAGACCTAACAGGTAAACGTCAGATAAAGCAAGATCAGGACTATAGGGAGGACGTTTTAACACCTTAAACTAAGTTCTTGCAGAGTGTCGACAGTGTGTGCAGAAGAAGTTACAGGGGTGTGTCAGAGGTCAGCCAATAAGCATAAGCAATAAGCATCTCACTGTAACAAGCAGTGTTGACTGTTGAACCATTTCCTTGACAATGTTCTATTACTGGCACTTGAGAATCCCAGGAAAATGTAAGCATCAATTTTTAATCTAATGTTTGACTTTTTGGTTGTTTCCATTCCATTTTTTGCCATTTAGTCTCAGGCTCTTAGTGATGAATTAGAGTGGACATTGGTGGCTCGGAGGTAGGTTTCTGGCCTGGCATGCAGAAGGCCTGGGTTCAATTCCCACCCAGTGACCAAACCCCAGACACTGGATGCATTGCCAGTCCCAAGCACAGAAAAAATGAAAGGGCTGCATCAGGAAAGGCATCTGGCGTAAAACCTGTGCCAAGTTGTGTGCGGACTGCATGGTCCGCTGTGGCGCATCAATCCAAATGTTGGTTGCCGATATCCAAATGCTTGTGCTTATCACTTTCGTTGTGTTGTTTTGTGTTGTTTCAGCACCAGGTGCACCTCAGACTACGAAAAGCGAAAAGCTACATGCAGCTCTTCTTTCACGAGGCATTCATATTTGCTCACACCGCAGTTCCAAATGATCTGATGTACAGTAACACGTTCACACCTGCACTGCACTGACTGGGGAGAAATAGCATTGAACAGAAAGTCTTGATAAGACAGTGCAACCAGTAAAAGTTCACCCTTGTGCATTCAGATATAATATAGCAAATAAAGATATTGTAAGATCTGCTTTTCTGATTTCAAAGACGCACAGCAGAAAAAGTGTTGACTTCAATCAGAGTTTCGGTCCTACGCGGTGTGAGTCCATGCGTGCTGTGCAGGGCCCAAGCAGAGCACGATCACTCATTGTTAAATTTACAGTAGATAGTGTGAAAATGTTTAGTAGTGGAGAACTACAGGCTGCTTGAGTATTGTTTTTAAGTTGTTTTTTTTTTTTTTTTTGCAAGGTCACACAAAACGAATAAAACGGCGTAGCAGGCTTTGGGTTTAACTCATGTGGTCTAGATGAGTGTGAACAAAAATCCTTTTCAAAGTGAAATGCTGTCTGAAACTACTGAAAACAGTTACTACAAAGCCATTTTTGAGAAACTTCCACACAGGAAGATTACTGAGGAATACTTTAGATAACCACACTCATTATTCAGGGTAAGTATCATGTAATTATATGATTATAGCTTCAGCTGTGTGAACACATAGACTGTGGCTTTAAGGTTGCAGTAAATTGCACTGAAGGTGCCAAATGATCCTGTTTCCATTAAGTGTAATCTATATTGCATGAGGTAGAAAAACAGCTGGAGTAAACATTATTAAAAAAAATTTAAAAAGAAAGAAAAAATTATGATATGTCGCTCATAAAAGATGCAGTCCTCCACAGGCCACGTCAGTTTAATCAGCTTGCACCAAGTTTGCAGGTATGATCAAGTTTGCATATCATTTTATATTCAACATCAAGACCACATTAAAAATGTAGTTATTGATTCCAGAACTTACTAAGTATACATTATACAGTACGTCCACCTATTGCCTGTGTTAACGCTCAAGACGTTTTGCCATCCCGCACCTCTTCCCCGTCGATCAGCAAAATCAATGCATTTTCTCAGATGGAATTCAAGAAAAAAAATAATAAAAGGAAGAAGAAATCACACACTTCTCTCTCTCTCTCTCGTTCTCATTCCTATTCTTCCTCTGTCCCCATTCCATTCTACAGCATAATTCATTCCTATGGTTTGGAATGAAAATCATGAGCGTTTGCATAATACCACTTTCCGGACGGTAAGCATATTAAAGATTAAAAACTCATTCGAAATGCAGCTCAAACTGGGATCAGGTGGGTCATATGGAAATTATATGAGTGAAATATATATTATTCCAAATGCATTAAAAACAAACCGGCCAATGGGGTCGCGCGACGCAGATCGGGTCTTGTCGGCCCCCAGTATTAGGCTCGACCATTAGAAATGGGGACATTTTCTGATATTCGTAGTGAGGGAGGAAAGAAAATCTGCCCCGATATTATAAATACAAGATGATGATAGGCAGTGTCGGCATAATCATAAAGCCTAATTTTAAGCAATGGACTTTGATAAAATGGGGAGACGGTGTGCTTCAGAAAATTCTAATAAAGAGCTAGCTGACATTAAACAGAAGCAGTTCCTCATTACTGCATGCCACAGCCTTTAATACATTTGCCATAAAAAGGTACATCAAAACCTGGGTAAATTAGCCACAGGAGAGAAATTAAGGATAATTTGTCGAGCGTGAAGGGAACGGGCCTGTCTCTTCTGTGGCTGTCGCTGATTCCTAACGGCCCCCGAGGAGGAGAAAACTAAGCTATTTTAGGCTATTTGGTTAGGAAATGTGTGATTGGTTTGAAGTACTCTTCCTTGGCCAGTTAATTGCAGGGGGTCTAAAAGTATGAATGTAACAAATAAAATGATCCCGTGAAGATAATGTTAAAAATGATGCATTAGAAGTCAAGGTGCCGCATGAGTAATTATATATACACTTAAGCAAAATATGTTGAATTAAACTAAATTAATTTGATTATTTTAAACGTAATTACATAAATTCATTTTAGGGGCAGCACAGTGGCATAGTGATAGCATTGTAGCCTCACACCCTGTTTTAGATCTGTGAATTCTTTCCCTGGGCTTGGTGTGTTTTCTCCAGCTACTCCAATTTCCTACCAAAGTGTAAAGACGTGCAGATCCAGCCAACTGGTGTTCAAAGATTGACCGTAATGAGTGACTGTGTGTGTGTTTGTGACCTGTAATGGATTGGCACCCTGTCCAGGGTGTACCCCAACTAGTGCTCCTGGGATCCTGATAAGCAGAATAGAGAATAAGTGAGTGACAATGCTCATTTTAGTAAAATTGACATAATATGAAAAAATAAATAAAAATAAAAAAAAACTGAGTGTAGTGTTGTCAGACATGCTGGTAGACAGAAAATATTAATATCTTAGCAATCGGAACAAAACACAGCTAGAATCAGGATTGCTAAACTGGCAAATGTTTGGAAATCTACAATCAGGCATAAACAGGGCAGGAATCAACAAACAGACACAGCACTGCTACAACTTAGCAAGTGAAAACATCTTAAATCTTGTCAAACTTATCTACTAACTCTAAATAATAAATAAACAATAAACTAAAAAGAAGGTATATAAGTCTTAGCTTGAATACCAGATGATAGATATTAGCGCACCCATTATCATGTCCCACTAAACTGATGACAAGACCATGGGCATCCAGGGCTCACCCATGCCCATGGACACTAAAGGACAGGCTGTCCAGTCCAATCCCACAGAAAAGACAATGCAGCACAATCACAGAGAAATGCCAAACCTGTTCATAACAGAAGGCACCAGAACTCCCAGTGCACCACAAAGCAGAGAGCATGGGCTCAGAGGTCAGACCTGCCCAGGAGGTACCTACTGTACACAAGGGGAACCTACACAATGCTGACATAATGTTTTGCATTGTAACGTTATGGCTGATTGGTGCATAAGTCTATCGCTTGACATTTTCTACAAATTATTTTACGCAAGAATTTCTTGTTCTGTTGGCAGATATTTTTGCTTCTTTCTAGAAATAAATGCTTAAAATTATAGAAATCATCTACTGATAGAACAAGAAATGTATGCTTAAAATATATATTTTTTTAAATCACAGTTTAAAAAAAAAGAAGTTTTTAAAGTCTCTAAGTCAGTAGTCTTATATAAGGAAACAGTGGATAAATTTGACAAGATTCAAGATAGGGTCACTGTAAGATGACGTTTTTGCATTGAAAATACATGAAGACAATCATAGTATACAGTAGTGGATAGGACTGTTTTTACATCACACTGAGATTTTTAAGCAAGGCGCTTGTATACTACAGAGTATTCAAGTGTGTACATCAGTAGTCACATCAACCTGAGCATGTGAGTTGGGAGTTGGAGTCCATTGGGGCCATGTTTGCACACCATGCTATGTTCTGATAAATGGAGTCTAACACCGATTCTAGTCTAGTGCGAACATTACTGTTTTTTTTAATATGTTTCTTATAACAAGTCCTGAAGCGTTTAATCCTCTTATAAATTAAAGGATTAAATAAATGCAATCAATTTAATTAATTAAAAACAGCCTCTTCTTGAACGTAAAAGAGACAAAAATGCATCTTGTCATGTTACAGAGAAATTGAGAAATTGCAAAGGCCTTTCATGGAAACTTTACCAAATATATTACCATATCAACAACAATACATATTTAAATTTTAGTTTGAGAATTCACCGTACAGGTCTCTGAGTATGATCTTGATATATAGTGGTGGCCAAAAGGATCAAGATAATCAGAATTTGAATTGCTTTTATTATGCAATAAAATTGCTATACAACAATTAGGATTTAGTGTGAAGTCTTTAAATTGCTGTGTCCGGTTGGGCATAAAGTCAAAAGATGTCTGCAGTCCTTTAATGTCATTCGCTCACTCACCTGCTTGATTAATTCCTGAAGATTATGAACAGAAGATGGTTTCTTAACTGCTGCTGCCTTCTTCATTGTCCAACAGTTCTCTATTGTGTTTCTATTAGGTCTGAAGATGAACACTAGTGTTACATAAATGTTTTTTTTTTTTTACTAGTTTTTCAATTAATTATCACAACTCTTCAGCAACGGGCAGGACCGTGATGTAGTGGTTAGCACTGTCGCCTTGCACCTGCAGGGTCCGGGTTCGATTCCCGTCTCTGTGTGCATGGCGTTTGCATGTGAGTGTGTGTACTGTATGTGTGTGTGACCTGCGATGGATTGGCAACCTGTTCAGGGTGTACTACGCCTCATTCCCTAAGTCTCCTGGGATAGGCTTCAGGCCCCCTGCTATCTTAAATATAGGATTAAGCGGTACAGACAATGAGTGAGTGAGAGTGAGAACTTTCAGGGAGGACTATAATACTGTACATGACATACTGTATGTTCTTTTACTACTTTTGGACATCACTGTAGAAATAATGCTGAATTCAATCAAGTACAATAGAATAGAAATAGAAAACTAAGATGGGATATTACTGTTAATTATTGATCTTGATTCCATATGAACAAGCAAGTTGCTATTTGTATTATTTTCTCCTAATAAGTCGTTTAGGTTACAACATACTGTATAGACTTGCCTAGCAATCACCAGTCATGCTACAGCTTTTTCCCCATTATCATCCTTTGTGTTAGGCCTGAGTACAAACAGCTGTGCAGCTGTGTGTGTGGCACTTAACCAAAGCTAACCACAGTACCCTTGATGAACCACCTCTGATAGAAATGGCCACCCTGGAATCTTCACAGAAACCTCACAGTGGTTTTCGAACCTCTCGGTAGAAGGACCCCAGAATGTGCAGGCTAATTGGCCTATAGAAGGTGAAGCACATTCTGGAGTTAGAAAGACTTCCTGGCCTGCCCACAGAGCCAGTGCTTTTAATTAGGCTTTACACTAGAACTGAGAACTCACTTTGTTAAGTTCTTTTTCTTTTCTTTTTTTTTTAAGTTAAAAAGCAACAGTCGAATAAGGCGCATTATCTCAGGGATTTTGACCCAAAGCCAACCACTAAACCATAAAGAACCACTGAAATACATCATTATGATGCGGTTTCATTACTGTATGTGTGTAGCAATAATGCATATTCTCGTATCCCTTTAAACAAGTGGAAGAATGAAATTTTGTCTTTCATGAAGTTCGGCTATGTGTAAAATAATCAATCTCCTGTCCAAACCAGGACTTTTCATTGTGCAGAATAACAACTCGGCTATATGAGTAAAAACTACCTTCATTTCTCTATATAATCTCCTACTACACTAATGCACTTATCCCAGGGTTTCACTAATGCTTGGACACCCTAAAGATAGAAAGTTTTCTCAGTACGCCGGAGCCCTTATTGGACGTCCTCCTTCATGTCTGGAACGCTGGCGTCCCAGGAACTCCTCTAATGGCCCAAACATGTGGAAATGGCTTGGAGCGAGAGCAGGACTGTGAATGATTGTGCATAGAGTACAGTTCCCGCAGACAGATGTACCTCTCCTGCAAGTTGGTGACAAGTTACTGTTGATTTTCAAAGGATCAGGAGTTCCACTTGCTGAATGTTCATTGGAATGACTGCAGTCAGTACCAAGCCACCTGGGCCATATGGCTCCTTTATAACTGTTGCACCATTCAAATGTTTTACTGCAACTAAGAGACTAAGATCGCCACACTGTGCTTGAAGCCTAAAAGTCTGTTTTACTCCTTCATTCATGAGAAAATTCAGCACAAGTTCTAGTTTGACTTGAACGCCCCCTGTACATGCCTAGAAGTGAAATCTCCTGCTATTTGACGATATGGTCGGAACAACCATCTCTTTCTACAGTAGGCTTCTAGGCGAATTGTTTCTCTTAAAGAAACGTCAGATATCTATATAAATAAAAGAAAGGTTTTGTGTGTACATATACCGTAGATCAGAACTTGCTCGTTCAATGATATCTTTTCATCATTGATATCATTTTATATATATATATATATATATATA
>QMIH01001038.1:89768-106334 GCA_003987875.1 Clarias batrachus
ATTATTATTATTTATATAATAAATAATAACACTTAAATTAAAGCTAATCAGCTTATGTTTAGCTTTAACCTTTTAACTATTTATACAAACTTTTACCCTGACATATATTAATAGTTATATCTTATATATAAGATCTATTAACTTGTGTTATAAGTTAAACAAAACACTTCCCAGGCAAAATACTGAACATCAGGTAAGTCTACTTCATGTCTGGCTGTATCACACCATGACATCATTGATTATTTTCTTATACCAGCGTGAGATTTCCTCATCAGAATGTTGATGACACAGCAGACGTCCACATCTCCAACCACCAGCCGAGGCATCAGAGCTGCAGTGTCAACGTTGCTGTGAATATTTCAACACCGGTATGCTTTTCTAAGGGAAAGCAAGAAAGAGGTGTTTCGGTTTCCATTTCGGCATGCCGACATAGCCTTTTACCCGTCTCTGGTCCTCTCCTTTGAAGTCGGATGTGTATATTTGGACGCTATGACAGCAGTGGACAGCCGTGACTTCTCATTTCCACAACAAAACGTTATTTCACCCTTTCTTAATGTCGTATACATGGTAGCATACATAAAACGAATGAGGCATAAAGGTAGCACACAGTTTATCTTGAGATCTCTCTCTCTTTCTCTCTTGTGTGTGTGTGAAAAAGACTTCTGAAAAATGTATTTATCTCTAAGGACGTTTGATATACTGTAATATATTCCTACATATATAGCTCTGTGTTTTAATCTAAGGTCAGAAAGGTAATGAAAGTATTTGACTGGATGTTATTACTAAATCAGTTAACCCAGTTAAAATTTGGCTGGATTTTGGCCCAATCAGATGTGCAGTGTGATCAGGTTTACAGCACAATTAATGAATGAAGTGAATGAGCAATGATCTGGCTCTCGGATGATCGGATGGATTTCTGGTCTGATTTTCTACAATTCCTCATGACATCACGTCAATGTGCCTGTACGCATACTGTACATGCAATTCTCACTGTGAACCAGACAGACCATAGTCTGTGTGTCTTTTCTATCATTTTCAGGACCACACCCATTCATATGTTTCAGTCCAGTTGTTTCTATACTAAGTAAAATGACAGAGATTCTGTTTAAACATACAGTGTGAGCCAATTTACATCACACAGTCGCTCGGTCATACAGTGCGAGCGAAGACGTCGCATGCACAGGCCTTGCGGAAAAGCCAATTAAAACGTATTGTATAGTGTTAGAGTTTACACATTGTACATGACTGTTAAAAGTCTCACAGTGTCTGCCTAGTTAAAGTTGATTTAAAAAAATAAATAAATAATTGCATGATGTAAAAAATGGGTAATGTGATTTGCAGTTATGTAGATTTGTTGAATATTAACTTCACCTCTAAACCTTAATTATAATTGGGTTGTGTGAAAAAAAAAATGACATACAACCTCATTCATTTACATTGGGTCTTTAAGGCATAGGCTAGGCATTTGCTTCTCCATGCAATTTGGGAATTTTTGGGGAAGAAAAAAAAAAAAAAGCATGCACTGTTGTATTTAGATCTGTTTCACATTCCCTCCATTCTCACCAGGCACTTCATTCAGTACACAATGTTAACGCAAACACATAATCTGCCAAACACATGGCAGCAACTCAGTGCATTTCCTGTAGGTTTGTAGACATGGTCGAGACGATCTGCTAAAGTTCATCAGAACCGAGCATCAGAACGGAGAAGAAAGGTGATTTAAGTAACTTTCAATGTGGCATGGTTGTTGGTGCCAGACAGATTGGTGTATATTTGAAACTGCTGATCTACTGAGATTTTTTTTTTTTTACACACGACCATCTCTAGGGGTTTCAGAGAATTGGCGGAAAAAGACAAAAGAAAAAATATCCAGTGAGCGCCAGTTCTCTGGTCAGAAATGTCAGAGGTCTAGAATGGCCAGACTGGTTCAAGCTGAAAAAAGGAAACAGTAACTAAAATAACATCTTGTTACAACTGAGCCATGCAGAAGAGCATGAATACACGGTGAATCTTGAAGCAGAAAGGACTACTATTTGCATGGGTTCACCAAGATCAGACAACACAAGATAGGAAAAAAGGTTGCCTGGTCTGATGAGTCTCCATTTCTGCTGCAACTTTCGGATGGGAGGGTCAGAATCTTGTGTAAAGAACATGGTTAGCACTTTAGTACCATTTAAGCATTGTTTAAATTCCACAGCCCACCTGCGATGTATTTCTGACAGTGTCCATCCCTTCATGACAAGAGGATAAGGTGCCATGTCACAAAGTTACAAACTATTTTGACGAACAGAATTTTTTTTTTGTTCTTTGTACTCAAATGGCCTCCGCAGTCACTAAGTCTGAATCCAATAGAGCACCTTTGGGACATGGTGGAATGGGAGCATCGCATCATGGATGTGCAGCCAACAAATCTGCAACATCTGTGTGATGCTATTATGTTAATATGGACCAAAATGTCTAGGGAATGTTTCCAGCACCTTGTTGAATCTTTGCCACAAAGAATTAAGGTAGTTCCCAAGGCAAAGGAGGGTTGGATTTAGTTTAAGTAAGGCATATCTAATGAAGTATCTGTTGAGTGCATAAGAATGAATGAATGAATGAAACCCTAGATCAGCAGTGCTTTGACAAATATTTCGGGACTTACCTTTAAAAGCTTCATCACCCTATCTAGCCATTATATCTACTGGAAACTTAAGCAGTAAGCAGATTAAATAACTAACTTAATTAACTTACAGTAGTAATTTTTAGCGGTTATGATAGGGACAACACATAGTGATAAAGCTAGTATCTTTCCTGACGGAACAATGGGCACCAAGGAGCATTCCCAAAATCAAATGGAAATAACAAAGACATTTTGTGTGAGTGCTACTTTCTGTTTTGCTCAAATTAAATCAATTCAGTTCATTCGTACAGTACGGTCATGGTCACAAAGCGGTTTTACAAAAATCCTGAGGCGATATTGACAAGAAATGCTTTTTGAGATGCGGGGGGTGGGGGTGGGGGGGATCTTGTGAGGAACCAGACACAAAAGAGAAGCCTTTGCTTTCAAGGTACACTATATTCAATATGATTAGTCTGTCTTGTGCTCCTGGGTAGAGCAAAGAACTGACATTGTGTCTCATCAACCATCATATCCCGGTCAGAGGCAATACCTAGACTTTTTTATGCTTGAATGATTTATTAATCACAAACAAACAAAAATTTCGGAACATGCTCAGGTACAGAGACTGGGCTGAAAGTGAGAGCCAAAAACTTGCCAAAAATGAAAAAGTCAACAAGACTAGAAATATTTCCCAAGACCATATTAAAAATATAAGAACATTCTGGCTCTTTGGAAACAATATACGGTATGAACAAATGAGAGTTGCAGTACTGTTTGCAAGGAAGAAAATGTTAATATAATAAGGCTATATGGCTTGGTGTTTATAACTTTAGTGTTCAATTTAGCCGAACATATTTTTTTTCCTAAGGTCTACAGGGCTCAATTTTTTTCCTGTGTTATTTTACAGAAATGGAATATGAAAAGAAAGGGCTGCTTCATTTTGCAGGTTTTTTAAATAACTTTAATAGTGCTAATTGCTTTGAGAGGGTCTGACTTTAGAGAAATGTTAAAGGTTTATCTTCCTTTGTTTCTCCTTTTTTTCTTAAAAAGGAAAAGAAGGCTTATGTAGTCATAAGGACTACTAAATGCCTTGTTTTTCTGCATGCCTGTGTGGATGTTATTATATTATTATACTACATATTATATTATTATATCCTGATCTGAGCCTATACCAGGAACAGTCGGGTTGATGCAGGATTACTACAGTATATGGATGGGACACTCTGTCTGTCTGTCTGTCTGTCTGTCTGTCTGTCTGTCTGTCTGTCTATCTATCTATCTATCCATCCATCCATCCATCCATCCTATCAGGGAATTCAAAATCATTGATGTCATAACCTGCTCAAACAGTACAATCAGGTCATCAGCTGAATTAATTTTATTGCCAAAAACTAGACTTGAACAACTGAAGCAACACCACGTCATAAGACTTTCGTTCTTACCCCGACACACATACTGTAGCTCTGGAATAAGGTCAGTCTGGACTCATGAGACCATGTGACCTTTTTCCATTGCTCCAAACTCCAATCTTTATGTTCCCTATAAGAATTCAATCCCAGCTGTTCACTGAATTCTTTTATAAATTCCTGTTGCATTGTGCATGTGGAAATGCTCCTACTGTACACTAACTATCAAACATACTGTAGCTATGATTTCTATTATACATTATATTATTTATACTCCAAGTGATCTCCATTTATGATTTTTTGGACCACATTTTTTTCATGAAGTTCCCTCCAGGTTTTCATAATCGACCGAAAACAAGGTAGTGATGCTAAAAAAAAAGGTCTCACCTACAGTACAGTAGGTGAAAAAGTGAATTTCAGATAGGATCTTATAACACCATTTTTTTTATAATACTTGCTTCTTCTTACTTTCTTAAGTATTACCCTTGTAAATTGGCAACTTTTTTTTGTCCACCCAGATCATGTTGGCTTGATTTATTCAACCATTAAGCTCTGCCAAGTATAGTATGTGGATTGCAACCGATTCATGTTTCCTAATAGTGTTTCTTCCATCATAGCCTCAATTTCTAAATTGCCTCCCAATCCATGTTAAATACAAATTTGCATGTCATTTTGTAAAGTCTATAACTTTTTTTTATTCAATTCTTAATTTAGATTCATTTAAATTTCAAATGAAAAGAAAAATGCAAATTAGTTAAAGGATCACAACATAAATCTGACCTTTAAGCAACAATCTGGGTCACAATGGGTCATATTCTTCTAATTAGCATTTTTTTAATTATTATTGTTTGGAGCAAGATGAAATGCTGAAAATGCTGAAAACAGCAAGCAATTTCAACTTTTTATGGACGCAAGATTGGTCACTTCCATGTTGCATAAAGTTCAGAAGTAGCTTCTTTGGCACACACATTTGTATCGCCCCGTTCTTAATCCAATTTGAGGGATTTCCCATTTTTAATTTGCTATCTGTGCTTGATTCAGGCCTTTTAACCAGCCTAAAATGTCACCCTTTTCAACTGCCCAACCAGATCATGTTGGCTTGATTGATTCAACCAATAAGCTCTGCCAAGTATGTGAGTAGAAACTGATCCGTGTTTCCTAATAGTGTTTCTTCCATCATGAAGAGTGAAGAGTCCTTTACTTGTACTGTATATTAAAACAGCCTATATGATAGAGTAAGACTTCTACAGTCATGTCAGATATGGATTCACTACTCACTGCTTTTTTCCTCCAGGTACATTTTTCAAGAAAATATAGTGAGTCATGAAGTAAACTCTGCTATCAGAAACATAAATCATAAGCCATCGTCCTGTCATCTTGTGAATATAAAACAATGCATGTGGGTTTATGTATGAAGGTACTTATCAGACAGTCTTTATCTGTAAATCTGGTTTACTTTAATATATTTTTAAATAATAATATTTTGGTAATACCTTTTTTTTTTCTTTTTTTTTTTTTACATAATATGTTTTCAAATTCATAAAAATTCTAAAATATGTAATAAGCTACAAACATTTACAGTACCAACTTCCAAAAAGAAAAACAGTACAGTACAATACTACATACAATACACTACTGTGCAAAAGTCTTGAGCCACCCCTCATGTATTTAATACACTCATTTCATTATATAAAAAAATAAATAAATAAGATAAAATAGATAAAAGTATTATTTAACTTTTTATGTTGACGTAGTTAATTTTTTTGTGTTATTTCAAGAAAATTCAATAAGGAAAAAGAAGCGTTGTTTCATTTCACAGGTTTTTTTTTTTTTTTTTGATTCACAATTAAGAGTATTGATTGTTATGTTAGTTGCTTAGAAAGAGCTTTGTCACTCCATTGTTTTTTTTGGCCCAGAGCTAGAAAGGTTTATATAGTCATAGTGACTGCCAAATGCCTTCTTTTTCTGCATGCCTTAGCATTTTGTTTCTTTTTTTGTGTCAACTTTTCTTTCTTTCATGTCTAACAACATTTCGCCTGAGAGAGCTGTCATTTTGATTAGTTTTATATTTCATAAGAGCTTGCGTTCAAAGTAACTTCCTCATGATGCAGTTGTTTTCCATACTGTAGAATTGTTTCTCATGCACACCACGGCTTCATGATCATCCATGACATACAGTTGTTTTTATGAGGTCTTGCTATTGGAAGTAAGTAACTACAGTATGCACTCCTCTGTAATGGAGCGAAATATTGTCTAACCATCTCAGCCTTACACACAAGACAATAAAGGCCACAGAGAGTTCAAGAGAGCAATGAGCCCAAGAGCATTCATAAACCGGATATTCTACACAGGAATCAGTGATTTTTTTTCTTCTTCTTCTTCTTTTCTCTCATAAAACCAGTGATTGCAAGTGTCCCTAAAGAACAAGACCGGGAAAGAGCAACAGCGCAGGATCAGCTGAGGGGTTGACACACTTTGATCTGAGCCTAACATGACAAGATGGAGGGAATGCTGAATGGTTCAGAGGAAATCCCGTTGCTGCTCGAGTGTAATATACCTCTTAAACTGCTGGCAGGTGGTGACATCGCATCTATCATGACCTCCAAGACTATGGAAGAGCAAGAGGTATAGAGGAAGCATCTCGGAGAGGGGAGGATGTCAGTATCCACGGGGGGCCGTCACAAGTCCAGATCAAGCCCTTTTCTAAAAGAAAAAAAGATCCCATTCACATAATTTAGACTCGACAAACATCCCAGTCCTGTCAGTTTTTCTACTCAAATGGGATAAATGTGCATGCATACACAGCATTGGATTTCATGTCAATGGCACGCTGAACTGTTTGGACAAGGTGAACCCATTAGAAGGGGAAAGCTGTGGGGAGAAGGGATGTGCGCTTATGAAGAATGCACTGCGTTATGGCTTTACCAGTTCAACAAAGGCAAAACACTGGGCCGTTCGCCCTAAAATATAAATGTGTTTCCAAGAGGCAATTTTCATCAACATATTTTTCACATTTGTAGCTTCTTCCTCCTCGTTCATTCTTCATTACAATTTCCGCCCCCCTGCTACACACACACACACACATCTCTGAGGAATGGCACCTTTCATATACATAATCTCCACAAAGATGGCAAGAGGGAATAAAAACCAAGCAAAACAAGCCTCGTTTACAATATCTGATTTCAAAAACAGCCGAGATTGCATATTCAGTTAGGAAAACGCAGTACGTTTTGCTTAGTGAGATTTGTCTCCCTGTACGCCGCGATTCCTCTTGTCAGAATTCTCGATTATGACTGATCAGAAACTGTTGATTAATGTTCTGTAAACAGCTGATCTGACAGTAGCTCCAGCTGCGAGGGAAATCGCAAGTTTATATTATATTAAATTTCACTCTCTCATTCCTTCTCTATATCGCTTCTCCTGTACAGGGTCACGGGAGGCCAGGATTGGCACAAGCACATACACTTACACACTTTGCAAATTCCAGGTAGCCTAATACTGTAGGTCTTTGGACTATGGGAGGAAAACCACCATACACACACACAAACACACAAACCTGATGTAGGACTCGAACCCTCGGCCCTTGAGGTGCAAGGCCGCAGTGGTACCCACTTCACCATTAACCTATAACAATTCATTTAAGTCTAACTAAACCTGTATCTGTGGATGGAAAAATCTGGTCATTCACTATATTCAGGTCATCAGCTGACTTCATTTTATTTCCACATAATGTTGCTGAACCTGGACCTGACCAACAGAAGCAATAGTACCGCCCCCACATGCTTGTACGGTAGTTATGTGCGCATCACTTCATCTGCCTTTCTTCTTAACAAGATGTGTCCGTCTCTATGGAAACGGGTAAATCCACAGTGCATTCTTTATACTCCCAAGCAAACTGAAGCTTTTATTCTGATTAGGCTCATTGATAAGTGTTTTTCTTACAGCTACACACCTGTTGAGTCCCAATCCTCCAGTTCTCTTCACTTTTTGATCATGGATCATAATAGCCTTTCTGTAACGATTAATCATCGAATGCTGGTTTCTTTTTTCTTTATGATTTGATTACACTAAGCTTTTGATGACATGATCTCCCATCACACTCATTCAGGACGTTTTCGACCACATTTGTTCCTTAACCACCATACTTCCAGATTTTTAGTAGTCCTTCCAATTTGAGTAGTTTCTGTAATCTCCTTAGTTGTTCTCTGTGCTTGATGGAAGGCAATAAATCGACCCTTCTAAATGAAAGTAACACCTTTGCCACAACCACATGAAGAAATGAGAAGCTACTGTATGAACTGCATCAGTTCGGGGTCAATAATTTGTTGCCAGCTGAACTATTAATACCCTGACATGCAGTGTATAATGAATAAATATTACCTAACATTGGCGAATTACTGTGGTATACAGTACAAGCAGCACACACACACACACACACACACAGTGATGTTGTCTTTTTTAACTTCCTGAAGAATTTCATATACTTTAGCTATGACCATTTCCTGTAACTAGTTCTAATAAAAAGACGCTGCACATAGTGTGCAGTACGGAAAAAAAAAAAAACGCAATAAAGTCTGCGGTTCCATTTTTTAACCACTCGTGTCATTCAGACTAATTTTAGACTAAAAGCTTTTAACCTGCAGTCCATGTCAAGTCACAAGTCAGTCGACAAGTGGCAAGTAAACTAAAGGTATAACAAAACAGGCTTTAAGAGAAGAAACAGTCCTGACTGAGGCATTACTAGACTTCCTACATGAAACTGTTCCTCTAACAGCATCTAAAATGGATCATACCTGAACCCTTAAACAACATACACCAGTATAATATACTGGATCTTCATGGACCTAAGAACCATTTACACAAAGGAGGCAATCCCTATCTAAGGAAGCCATGATTGAATTTTTTTCAGTGATCCCAGAGAGGATTTCATCACCTTGTGTACCAGCAGGTTTGCTAAAGGAAATAAAGAAAGAAAGAAAGAAAGAAAGAAAAAAAAGAATCCACAGAGTCACTACACTAACCTTTAGAACGAGGGTCCTGAAAGTGCTGTGTAACTGCCTCTTTAGCAAACAGAGTGCGTCTGGACTCAAAATTGCTGTGGCTTACATCACAGTGGTTTTAGATCAATGTCTCTTACAAGTGGCTTACAATGCACTTCAGGCAATCTTTAAAAAAAAAAAAAACAGATTAATTCATAAGGGCAGGGGGGAGTAATGTCCACCATATATATCAACCATTCATCAATTGTTAATCTTCATAAACTCCTCATTCGCATTCCTTTGAGGGTCAAATCGACCGAGAACCGGTTTGTTTTTATTTTATTTGAAAGATATAAGCCTGTTTCAGGTTTCATTATGCTCCTGCCACACTCTGATAAAAACCACCGTTTCCTAAAAGTATAGAAGAATTCAGGTGGAATAGAGAGGAAAATGTACTTTCATCAAGTTCATCTATTTTTCCTAGCCATCCCTGTCACGTTCTTAATGCGTCCCTCATGTTGTCACTAATTTCTCATCACACAGACGATCATGTGCTCGTGAGGTCCTGTGAGATCAACCAGAGTTATTACTGTCCAATCAGATCGCACCAGGCCCTTACCGAGCACTTATCAGGCACTTACTCTACTACTGGACACCATCATTGCATCCAGTGGGTTGGTATAAATACTATGATGCTCGATGATGTGAGGAATTCAATACGGTATTTGTACTGAAATGTTTGAAAGTGACATAGACACACTGATAACCTGCTGCATCCGTGTCTTAAACATGGGAAGCACCAGAAGAATTGGATATGAACTTGTGTGAGAGCTCTATTGGCGTAGCAACAGCACAGTGGAATCCCAATAACAACTCAGTCTGCATCCCATCCAATCCTTCCCGTCCGCACCATGCTTGTAGTACACCAATGAAATCTCTAGGAGGTGTTAGTTATGCCGTTAACTATTCGATACTGTAGTTACTACAGTACATCCTTATTAAGTTGCTCCTGCATCTCGCACGTCCTCACAGGTGTCCGAAAAAAGCACAAGAGAGGGAGACTACAGTATACTACAGTACAGGACATCCTTACTGATCTCCACTGCGTCCCTGCCAAGCTGTACAAGTACTGTAAGAGATGCATTCTCCCACTCATTGTACTGCATTCACTCAATTTTTCTTAGGATGTCGTGGGACTGTGGCTCAGTGTGACTGGTGTTTCATTAATTTACTGCATTTGGCACAACCGTGGGGCAGAGTGTTTACTGTCCCACTGAACTCCACAGAGTTACATGGATACATTAGGACTCCACAGAGTTACATTACATAGATACATAGAAAAAACTGTAGCATGAGCTACAAGACTGATATGCAGGTCAAATTGTTGAAAAAAAAAAAACATGACAGAGGACCATAAAATGTGATGATTTGTACAAATAAACAACATGTACAAGAAAAATTATTTCTAATTAGCCCTGGCCAGTTCCCACCTACCAGTCAACTTCCTCTATTATCTGAAAGCTACCAACTGGGGAGGACAATGACTAACACTTGGCTTTGTCCAAGACATGAAAAGCCAGCCTAACACATGTTTTTCAACTGCTTATGCTGTGTCAAAGGGCAGTGTTGTAGTGTATTATATGCACCTTCTTCAACATGCATGCGCTCACAGATGATCACGATTGGCTAATATTGCTGTGGTTGACATGGAAAGAGAGAGAGAGAGAGAGAGAGAGAGAGAGAGAGAGAGAGAGAGTATGAAGAAAATGGCCAACTTTACACATTTGGACACTAGCGCGTAGAAGGAATTTTCACTATTGGAACTCACGACTCCTGGAAGATACAAAGACACTGTCCCGTTCCATTACACCAAGTAGGTAATTATTTATTTACACATTTACAACCTTATGTACAGTATTTCTGTAATGTTGTTGTTAGTACTTGAACTTATTGAGTAACAGTATCTCAATTTTAACCTAGCTAACTTTTTTAATTAAGCTACGCCAGTATAAACATAGGGTCCTTATACGTTTAGTAAGCAGGCTGTATTGTATTAGTTTTTTATGTTTGGTTTATTTTTTAAGTGATGTAAGCTAGCTACCATTAGTGGACATGCTCCTTGTTTTTCAAAATAAAAAATTATTTCAGTCTGCCATAGAAGTGCTAGAATAACAGTCAAATAATACCAGGTAACCGTTACATAACAAATGTGGGAAAACATGTGCTAATGAATATGATCTATGACATCAGAGACGTATGAGATCATCGTACCGTGCAGAGAGCTGAAGCATTTCTCTCATATTGTATATTCATAAAGATAATTTGGATAAAACATGTTTATAGAAGGAGTCACAATATTTATAGGAATCCATCGCTATTATTGTTGGATTGCCATTTGTGAGTAATGGATTATTGGATAATTTGTTAATGGTCTGCAAATTAGTCCATTTCTGTGGACGGAGGCTGAAAAGTTATCCAGTTGGAGGCAAGCAGGGCATATGCTTTCACTTCAGTGCCTCGCACTGTCTCTCGTTACGTGTTATTATTAATTAATCTCATTAATTATTATCTGACTCTTTCTCATCCCCTTTTTCTTATCTTTATATCTTCCTCGTATCTTTGGTCTGATTCAAAATACATTAGAAGTATTTGATACAAAATAAAACAAAATAAAATAAAAGTGTAGATGAGAAATAATACATATAGTACTGATGGTGCGTTTTCCACATTTTTTATTACGTTTCACAATCATCTAAAAAAATTATTCAAATCCCTATTCTCACTTGCATTTGAGCTTTGCACCCTACCCCTATCAGTGGTCCATATGCCTTGGTCCTTCTACAACTGTACCTAACTGAATTCATTGGACATAATTAGGAAAGGAACACACCAGACTATAATAAGGTCTCACAGGAGCTGGTGTGCGAAAACAAAGCCACGAGGTTGAGAGAATTAACTGTAGACCTGCAAGACAGGATCATGTCAAGGCACAGATCTAGGGAAGGATACTAGAAAATTTCTGCAGCATTGAAAGTGCACGAGAGCATGGTGGCACCCATCATTCTCAAATGGAAGAGATTTTCCAGACCAGGACAACCAACCAAAGCGAGTAATTAGGGACGAAGGGTCTTGGTAAGACTGGCAACCCAAGGGTCACTAAAAATGAGATCCTGAGTTCCCTTGTGAAGAGAAGGACAATCATCACTGTGCCAGTCCACCACTCAGGCCTGCATGGTAGCATGGTCAGACAGAAGCCATTCATCACTAAAAGGCACATGGCAGCTGGCTGGGAGTTCGCCAAAAAGCTCGAGAAGGACTCTCAGACCATGAGAAACAAAATCCTCTGCTCTGATGATACAAAGGTTACCTGTTGGATCAGGCAATCAAGCACTGCACATCACCTTATTAAAACCATCCCTATAGTCAAACATGGTGGTGGCAGCATCATACTGTAGAGATGTTCCTCTGTAATAAGAAGATTAGCCTGCATAGAGGATAGAGCAAAAACCTTCCCCAGAGTGCTCAGAATCTCAGGCTGGGACGACAGTGTATATTTTGTCCCACCAAGAAAACACAGAACTGGCTTCAGAACAACTCTGTGAAAGCCCTAAAGTGGCCCATCTAGAGTTTGGATCTGAAACCAATAGAACCTCTCTGGAGAGACCAAAAAAATGGCTTGTGCTTATCCAACCTGATTGAGCTTGAACAATTCTGCCAAGAAGCATGGAAGAAACCTCCAAAAGAAAAGTGTGCCAAGCTTATAGCATCATTCACAATCAGACCATTGCTTCCAAAGGAGCTTTAACCATGCATTAAGTGTCAAGTCTGAATACTTATGTAAATTATATACTTCTTTTTTTTTCTCTCAAAAATTTACAAAACGATCCAAACACCTGTTTTTACTTTGGCATTGTGTAGTATTGTGTGTAGAATAATAAGGCGGAAAAGCTGATTTCCATCCTTTTTGAGTGGAGTGTGAAACATAAAATGGTGAAAACGGTCTGAAAAATATTCGTCAGCACTGCACGCACACACACGCACACAGACATAGTGACAAATTGGAGCCAATTACGAGATTGCATAGCAGCAACAATTGCACTTCCAATCTGGTTCAACTTCTTTTTCTCTTTTTTGACTGACTGCGACTTGCTCCCTTGGGAGGTAATGATACTTTTTATTGCAGACGAACAGTACAACTTCTATGATTTCTCGCTTATAGACAGTTATCGTGAGTCGTTGGAGGAAAGACAAAGGCGGGGGTTAATTGAGCGTGAAGCGCAGGTGCTTAACTCAGGAACGAGGCCTTTTTCACTGAGACTCGAGTCTGAGGTCTAATGAATCATTTAGGATGTTCACTGTCGCACCGAAAGAGCCTTGATGGACAGTGTCATTCTCTGAGTGTAACACTGTGGGAAAATTGGAATATATGAATGACGATGAGTTGACTTTTATACTGTTAGATGAAATCTGAGCAGCATTAGGGTAAAACTATCCATCCATCCCATCCATCTAGAAACCTTTGCAGTCCAACTAGGAACCATTGAGGCCAATGCTGAGTATCATTGTATTTAGTTGCATTTTACGCACTAGGGAACGCCTAATCTGCATGTCTTTGGACTGTGGGAGGAAACCGGAGTATCCGGAGGAAACCCACCAAGCACGGGGAGAACATGCAAACTCTATGCACACAGACCGAAGGTGAGAGTCAAACCCCAACCCTGGAGGTGCAAGTTAACAGTACTAATGATGAATAATATACACAAAAATAACCCCATCAAACATTTGCAATACATGTAGGATTACAATTAATTAAATGTAAAAACCCAGTTAAAATCAAGCAGTTTGTACATATTTCCCATCTGAGATTTCACTAAACATACAGTACTGCATGCTTTTTCTCTCTCTCTCTCTCTCTCTCTCTCTCTTTTTTCTTTTTCAAAATGCAAAAGCATTACCTTTTTCAGAAAAGTAGACAGGTCACGTCTGAGTGAAGGTGTGCTATTTCCTACTAACAAATCATATAGCAGTCTAGGCATGACTTGTAATACATGGGGTACACGCTGATATGTTACACTGTCAGCCAAGCCTTATCCCAATCTTTTCAGACTAAGGAATCAGGGTTTTTTTTTTTCTTTTTTTTTTTTTTTCCTTGTGTTCAATAAAATCCCACTCGGTTCCATTTTGTTGTGATATTTTGCAGGACCCCAGTTTCACCGCTGAACATGATGACTGGATTTGATGTCTGATGGTATTTTAATTCAAACTGTCACTGAATGCACTAAGGGGAAACTGGCAGTTCAACATGTTCTCTTCCATCTGAATAAGTGTGTGTGATGGTCTGGGAAATCAGTTGGATGTCACTGTGGTCAAAAGAATTTCTGCCCATTAATGGGAATTTTTTTTTTCTTCCCCTGTCTTACATACTTGACAACCTGAATTTAAGTACAATACATATCTTTCACCAATATGCTTGTACCCTCCTTTCAGTTTGACCGGGCTATCTGTCTGTAAGGACCATTCTGGGTAAGAAGTCAGTTCAACTAACAAATAAAGATGTATAAAAATAAAAATAAAAAAAACAGCCTGCTTAAACATAAAAAAACTGTATAATATGATTTGCTCACACAGTAAATAATAAAATTGTTGCATAGCTCTGGGCTGCAGTGAAACAGACATAACTCTAAAATATTCAGTCAGATATCAGTCATTAGAACGTCCATGATGCAACTGTTTTGTAATTTCTTTTTTTAACTTCTATTTAAAATTTTGTTTGACAATTGATTGATTTCAGAACTGGACGTACTGACCCTACAGGATATAAACTCAACATATCAGCATGCATAGGGATTTCACAAGCCATTACTCCCATACGCTAATGAATTTATATCCATTTACACATCGTATCACCAAACCTACTGCACAGTATGTGGACAGCTCACATCATATGTGCTTGTTGAACATCCCATTCCAGATTTAGGCCTCCTTTGTCCTGCTGTTATATTAACCTTTGAAGCATGGCTGTTGGGATTTGTAATCATTAAATCAGAAAAACCCAGGTACTGATGTCTGATTAGGAGGGCTGAGATCAGTTGCAGTTTATCCCAAAGGTGTTTAATGAGGTTGAGGTCAGAGATCTGTGCAGAATGCCCAAGTCCAACTTTAGCAAAACCATGTCATCATGGAGCTCACTGCAGCATCGTCTTGTTTGGGCCTCTTAGTTCCAGTAAAGAGAAAATGCAATGCTACATGGTACTAAGACTTTTAAGACTATCACATTTGTGGTAATAGTTTCAAGACGGCCAACCAACAGTATGACTGTGATGGCTAGATACACAGCACCAGTAGGAAATAACATGCATATGAGGAATATGGGTTGGCACACACAAGTAGTTGGTTGATGGGTTGGTTAGTTGGTTAGTTAGTTATTTTCAGTTTTAATGTTGTGGAATGTGCGTGTGAGACATGAGACAGTTGTTGAGACATTGAGACATAAGACAGTTGTTCCTCCAGTTCTTCTCCTATTTCAGGAAAATTACTGTATCAGTATTCTGCACCATAATCAATAGTGATGCTTAGTGTATTAGTATTGATTACTTACCATTTCACAATCTGAGTCCAGGAATACTGTATATCCTTGACATAAGGAAAGAAAAGCACCATACTGTAGATGTCATTCTGTACACTCAGGTCATCAGCTGACTTCATTTTATTGCCACATTTATAATGCAATTTCACTAAACATTTAAGTGATCGACATTTAATTGTTTTTTTTTTCTGACCACATTTCTTTCATCCAGTTTTACACTATCCTTCCGGGTTTTAATAATATGTTGGTTTTTAGCTTAACTCCAGTCAACTCCAAACCTCCTTAGTTATTTTCTTTGCTTAATAAAGAAAGAATAGTTTTTTGTTTTTTTATTAGAATATAAGGCTCATTCATGTTGTACAAGTTTCTGTGTATGAGGTGTTACTATAGAAACAACAGCATAGAACAACAGCGTTAACAGGAGCAACTGTCAGAGTTGCTGTTATAGAAAATTTATATAGAGCTTCTGATTTGAGAATGCAGCTGTGATGTTCTATAAAACTCTTCATTAACAACAAAAAAAAGTGAAGAAAAAATAAAATCTTGTTACAACTTTGTGAGATAAATCATGTATACTGCACCGTAGAAGAGAGCTCGCTTTCCATAGAAATAGTCAAAGTCATCTGGTTCATCTCTGGCCCCTAGTGGCTAGCGTAGCAGTGCATCAAATGATCATAAAATATGATAAACTCACATTTCAGTAATGTTTTACCACAAGCAGTACTCCATTACATTATTACACTTCATTTTCAAAATGCAACATCCCTTCATTGCTCCACTGAGAGCAAAAAAGCAGTTATGTGAGAATGCAAGTATATGAGCAGCATACGTCATACACGCAGAAAAACATAAAGCTCGTACATGCGTTGTAATGGCACTAAAAAGAGACTCTGTCATAAATACATCATGCATATCACACGTGATAAATACTGTGCTTGCAAATCTATCTATATCTATCAATATATATCTATATCTATATATCTATCTATCTAT
>QMIH01001038.1:106532-133043 GCA_003987875.1 Clarias batrachus
TATATATATATTGTACATGCATTGAATACAATTTTGAACATGCATGAACACTTGCTTGTACATTTGTCTTTTGGTAAATCGAATGTTCATATACATAGATATCTGAACATTCGATTTACCAAGGACAAAGGTACAAACAAGTGTTCATGCATGTTCAATTGCAGATTTCTGACTTACATTCTCACATCCCAGGAGGTCCAGACGTACATAAGCATAAAAAAGTAAAAAAGCAGCGGTGATGAAGCTGATATTGATAAGAAGCGCGCTAAGCAATAATGATGGAGCGAGGTGGAAAAAAAAAAAAGCAGACATTGCTCATTCTTTAAATATGAATCGTTCATCGATCACGATTGGCACAATTTTAAAGAACGAGGACAAACTCGTTAAACATGTTAGTTTTATACTGTGTATAGCCAGTTGTGTTGGTATCCTACAGTAATACCTAGGCAATGTTTGTTGGACTAACAAACAAATCGGACTTACGAATGAGTTCTCAGAACGAAACGTGTTCATACGTTGGGGACTTACTGTGTATCAAACCATAATAATCATTTGAACGACCATTAAACAGTTCAGTTCATGAAGATTCAAACAGAACAGAAAACAGCACTCTGTTTCTACGGCTTTATAAACCGAGGACGTGTGAAATCAAATGCAGATTTGCCGCTTTATTAGAACTTGCTCTTTCCATTTCCAGTTCGAGCTTAGCAACATTAGTGAGAGCATAAATAATGGAGAATGAAAAGCTGGAAATAAAAGAAAAGGTGGAAATCATTTAAATTCACTCTGTATTTCAAGGGTTAAGCTGTTGCTACAGATCTCAGTGGGGAGTGGAGCAGTCGCCTCATAAAATGCCACATTTACTGGGACATAAATCTTTTCACTTCTTACCTCCACCACCCCCTACAAAAAAAAGAAAGAAAGAAAGAAAGAAAGAAAGAAAGAAAATAAAAATCATGCTGAAATATAAGTTTCTCTTTTAAAAAATAGTAGGAGTAATGAAACGGTTTGAGTTTGCTCTCTGTGAAATTGAACATGATTCACTGCAGGTTATGTCTTTAAAAATACTACAGGGAGCAAATTAATCACTCGTGAAACTTTTTTTTCCCCTTCTTTTTCTACAACTCTTTTTCTTCTTTTTAATTGAATTCCCCAGTTTGAGTTTGTCATACACGTCCTTGTAAATCAACCAATTTACAAAGTTTTCTGGGCCGTTCCTCAAACTGTGGACCGAAGATTAGGACATGTTTATGGATGGCTGGTAACAAATTGAGTAAATAGTCTCCAGAGGACAGGCTGACATCACCATCAGCGAAGATGGCTGTAGATTAGTCTGCGTGGAGATGGTTTCCCGCTTCTTCCCAAGGATGAAACTCATCTCATAGCGCAGGGAGGACGAGACAGCGGGTCAGGGTAGTAAATTTTGGTCCGTGTAATAAATAGCGCCGGTGATATACACCATAAGCACTGACAGACATTTTCCAGTTGGCGCTATAGCCGGAGAGAAAGGAGACTCTTTCCACCAATAAATATCAGAAGGGAATTCGCTTGTTTCTCAGCACAGAGGAGAATCTGTTCCCCAGGAGGTTGACAGGGAGGAAGCTTTGTTAACGCCAACCATCTGTGCAGCGACTCGGCGGCAGTGGACTGTCGGCGGCTGATGTTATTGCTTGTTTTTTTGTTTCTGTGCTGAAAAGTTCCGGAGAGTGATACAGCTTCGAAATAAAAGCGGTACACCATGAAGAGGCCTGCTCTCTGATTGCAGATTTGTTAAACAACCTGAAGCTCATAAAAAATAAAAAAAAAAACAGATTGAACGCATACTTGAATCTCCATAATTTAAAGAGCCTCGCTATAAATTGTGCTCCCACTGGGAATTCTTTGAATCGCTGGGATGTGCCGGACATACCGCCGCCACTTTGCGCTCACAACAACGTACTCACGAGGGGCTGGAGCTGGGGAGCGCTGGGTCGTGCACAGACAGAGCGCCGAGGAATGTTTGTCTTAAGTAATCCAAGCCATTTAAGCTGTTAAATCAAGTTCTTGTCTTGTTTTCGGATTTATTTATGTTTTAGACCTTTGTCTAATTAATAACATAAAAGTCATTTTAAAGGGGGGGAAACCCACCCTGGCTTGCACGACATGTTTCTTAATATTTATTAGAAAAAAATTGATATTTATTGGTGTCCAAGAATTTTTTGGAAAGACATTCTTGAACTTCGTCCACTGACATGTGTTCGCCAAAATACAGCATTGGTGATGATTTTATTTCATCTTTTTATGTTATACACATAATACAGAAAATGTGTGTGTGCCGAAGAAACTACTTCTAAAGTGTATGCAACATGGACGTGACCTTCATAAAATTTCATCAAGTTGCTAACTTTGCTAACTGTTTTGGGGAGATGGCTTTACATGTGCCACAAAAATGGGCTTGTTTCAAGCAAAAAGAATAAAAAAATGCAAATCATTCATATTTCTTTAGTAATATTGATACTTAAATTGGTGTAAGCTTCTAGAAGAATATGACCTGTAAAAAAAAAAATGGTTGTATGGAAATTGAGCATGGCTCGGGAGATAAGAAGCATTACGTATTATGAAAAAGGGTGTTATATGATTCTATCTGAAAATTCAGTTTTTCACTGAGGTGAGACACGTTTTAGCACCGATATCATGTCAAGAGAGTCTATTAGTTGATCCAGCTCTCTAAAGCTCCTCATCTGTACACTATGCTCGAACAGAGCACCTTTTAAAGCTTCAACGTGCATGTTAACACAGCCGTCAGCGCTCGCTATCTTTAGTTGCATGACAATCTCTAATTTGTAATCAATTAGTTCCATTAGTTCTGCTAATGGTAGGTTAGATTTCTCATTCTTTGAATTTTGAGTTAGAAAAGAATCTCTTTTTTGGGTAAGAATTTTCTCTGTATAATCCCTGTTGTAAATGCGATAGCAAGAACAATGGTAATGTGACAGACAAACCGTCAAACTTTATACACTCACTTACTCATCGTGTATACAGTACCGCTTTATCCTTTATACAGGATTGCAGGCGGCCTGGAGCCGATCCCTGGACACAGGCGGGGTTTACTCTGGATGGGGTGCCAATTCATCACAGGACACACATTCATACACACACTCACATGCTCATTCAGTTAGGTTAAGCCTTTACTTGTCACATATACATTACAGGACAGTCAAATTCTTTCTTTCCATGATACAGCGCCCCTGAAGCAGACAGGGTTAAGGGCTGTGTCTTAAGGGTCTCTACATCCTGGCAGAGCTGGGGCTCGAACCAACAACCTTCCAACCAGTAACTCAGTGCCTTAGCCCTCTGAGCTACCCCTGCCCTTAAATGTCCACGTACTACAGACAATTTGGGAACACCAAGTAGCCTAATCTACATGTCTTTGGACTGTGGGAGGAAATCGGTGTACGCGGAGGGAACCCACCAAACCCAGGGAGAACATGCAAACTCCATGCACCCAAACCTAGAACCTGGAGGTGCAATGCAACTATGCTAACCAGTACTGCCGCTCTAAAGTTATATTAGAATGACATCACCCCCAGATCACCAGAATTTAACACTAACACAATTTATGTGTTTTTTTTATATACATATATATTTTTCTATCTTTAAAGTCTCAGATCTGTTTATACAGTATATCCACCAAGCTTGTTCACATCCCATAAGAAGATCAAATAAAAACAAAAAAGAAGCCACTATTTATAGAGCAAGACCTGAGTAGCATTATGGCATACTTTGATCCTGAAGAACCAAACAGATGCACAAGTTTTGTAACAGCAGGAGCTGAAGTTTCAGTGACATGAACTGTATTATCACAGCAGGAGAAAAGCAAAGTTTTGCTAAAAAAGAAAAAAAAATCTACTTTCAGTCACATATGTTCATATTTCATGGTTTAATCTTTGATACTGATTCTAATAAAAATTAGATACAGCACAAAGCTTAAGAAGCTGTTATTCTTTGGATTGACACAGATTGAAAAATATGAGTGCGTAATGTTTTCTTGTTTTAGTGCAGGAAGCGACCCCCTGCTGCTAATCGTTACAGATCCAGTTCTAATAATGCTCATTGTTCCTGCAGAGAGCTACAAATAAGTACAGGATGAAAAGGCTTTACTGTTCCATAAATATATTTGTGCCTTGTGCAAGTGCGGTCTCTAGAAATGCATTCAATTTTCATTGGTAACTCTTGAAAGTGCAAACTGTTTAGTGTAAGGCCCTTGAGCTCCACACACAGGGTCGGGCGCAGTAGGTTCCCCTGTTCAGCACCTCAGTTTAGAGCCATTACAAAGGCTTTACATAGCATGAGTAGCTGACACATGTCAAAATCGATTGTTCAAAGGAGATACGTATGATGCCGTCATAATTGTTTTACAGTGTAGAAAGTAAAAAACATCAGGTCAGACCAGTGAATTTGAAGGTGTGTCCGAACTTTCGACTGGGATACCCTGGGATACCCCTCATTTCATTGTAGAAAATAAAATGATGTAGATTCAATTTTTAAAAAATGGAAGCAATTTTTTATTTCCAAAAGTGCCTAGATAAAATGTAAAAAAAATTGCTTATTTACGTAACATAACATCTTCAGCAGCAACCTCATTTCCCCTCTCGTCTGTTTCAAGCACTCAGCATTCAGCCTTAAAAGTATATTAATCACCATCCTGATCATCTGTCATCATCTGCACCTGTTCCTCACTGATTCATGCCGTAAGTTAGATGTTTTTTTTGTTTGTTTTTTTTGAATGAATGATTCATACAAGGCGGCATGGTGGTGTAGTGGTTAGCACTGTCGCCTTGCACCGCCAGGGTCCGGGTTCGATTCCCGTCTCTGTGTGCATGGAGTTTGCATGTTCTCCCCGTGCTTGGTGGGTTTCCTCCGAGTACTCCGGTTTCCTCCCACAGTCCAAAGACATGTAGGTTAGGCTAATTGGCAAATTCCCAAATTGCCCGTAGTGTGTGTGTGTGTGTGTGTGTGTGTGTGTGCCCTGCGATGGATTGGCATCCCGTCCACTGTGTACCCTGCCATGTGCCCTAAGTCTCCTGGGATAGACTCCAGGACCCCGTGTCCCTGAATACAGGATTAAGCGGTATAGATTATGAGTGAGTGAAATTGAGTGATTCATACAATAGTTCAGTGTGTGGATTAACAAACAAAGGACATATCTCTGAAAAAATAGTCAGGTACAGAGAATGGACTGAAAATCAGAAACAAAAACTTTCTAAAAATGAGAGCCCTTCAGTACGTCTGGAGAACTCGTACTCAAGATAGGTTTTTTTTTTTTTTTAAATATGCAATAAAGTCTGGCTCTTTGGAGGCAAAATATGAATATTTTATACTCAAGATGGCGGCAATCTAATATCAGCAAAATGGTGACCAAAAAACAATCTAGATCCTATATCAAATTGAGCCTGAAACAGCAGAGAGCTTTCTTGTAGTCCAACAGCATAAAACAGGTTTAATTAGCTCAGGTGATATCATCACTATAGGCTCGTGACAGAAACGGTGACAGCAACCAGTGAGCTTTTGGCATAATGTGTGGAAATGTTTTCACGCCAGAGAATCCCTTTCACTATTAAGAATATTATGATGTAAAGATTTCTAGAACTGATATTACTATATTTATACTTCATACCTAAACTGTAAATTACACCTAAAATATCATTTTTGTTTTTAAAGACAAAAAGGAAAAATACCAAATGGGGACCACCGTCCAAATGAACATATTACGGATAAAGATCAAGCTGAAGATATAACCACAGCAACTACAGTCCAGAAATCTTTCAAAATAACACTGAAGCTAGAAAGATCAATATGAACAAAAACCAATACAAAAGCTAAAGCCTGTGAAGAACCAAAAGCAAAAACATGCACACGTTTCTACACACAGTGGAGAAACGCACAGTGGTAAAGTGCTACATTAAAGGGCAAATAGAAGCCGGCTCAGTGCTGACCTGTATCAGATATCTGTTTTATGTCTTATTGTAAGGGTCTTGTTCCCATGCTTTGCCCAAGAAACATCAATATCTGGCACACACTTTGCAATATATCGTTCCCTGGCTCTCGCGTAGCCGTACTTCATTAGCGCTGATCAGTATGAATGATGAACAATATGCCGATGTCATACACTGGGAGCAATATTTCAGATCGATTCCCCCGAGCTTGCGCTAAGAAGGCTAGAAAAGCAAATGTGTACATTTTCCGCAGCTCAAATACCAAGGCCTATAGACGGACAAATCCTCTCTTCGGGGTTTGCTAATTACAGATATTAGCATCGGAGCTGCTTTGGTCCTCCGAGCGCAGATGAGGAAAGATTGAGGAACCCAAGAGAGAAATAGAACCTGCTTTCTCATTACGCGAACCTAAATTACATCCAGTAACCAGGTCATAATCATTGTTTTAATAAAGTAATTTCTGGAAATGTTCTTGCGCTTCCTTCCCTGTTGTTCATTATATAATACGTAATCTTGCGCGGGGCATTAACGTGTAATGATATTTAAAGACGTGCATTCTGTTTAAGATGCCGCGTGGAAGGAAGGCTCCAGAAATTCAATCTTGTTTCCATTAATCTCTCGGATATGGAAACGATTGTTCAGTTTGTTGAATCCTTGAACTTTATGCTTCATTTTACAGTAATGACGACAATTATACTCAGAAAAACCCACTCATTTTCCATTTCTCCTCTGAAAGACATGCAAATATCCGGCAACAAAGCCAAAGTTCCAGGTCTATAAAGAGAAGCACTGTCCGCCTTGGTCTATTGAAAACATCGTGCTCTGAACGGATAGCGGACGCTAATTAGATACAAGTGTTCCTTCCTTGCACTGAGTCAACAAAAACATACAAGCTGTCTCACACATTTTAACAGTGTCATAAAAATGCTCTCTCCTCCTCAGTAATTTCACGCCAAAGGCAAAAAGCATCTCATGCGTTCTATGAGGTCTGTCTGCCATAACAGTGACATCATCGTTTCAGAGCAGAACACGGCTGCACGCCCAATAGAAAGCCGATGTTTCAGGTCCGTCCTGGAACAAGACAAGTCCATTTGAATAAGAGTTCAACATTTGGTTTTTCTAAATATCAATTTTTGTTGTCTCTTTTTTTTTTATGTCAATTTGTTCAAATGTTAGAAAGCATTAATAGGAAGACATAAATACTGTAAGCACTGAAATGTGGTGTGCGTTATTCTAATCACCATGTCGATGAGCAAGCATGGTGTCCTGGATCCAGGGTGTCCTTTTTTTTTCCCCCAACCGTGAAAAAGTCTCAGAATCAGTGGCTAAGACAGGTTTAGGCTAACAAGCATTTTCTTCTCTATACAATTTTTTTGTATGATACTGTATGTACTGTACGTGTTTATAGTTCATTCATCTTCTATACCGATTACACTGTACATAGCAGCAAGCAGGGTTCTGGAGCCTATCCCAGGAGACTTTGGGCATGAGACAGGGGACATCCTGGACATGGTGCCAACGCATTGCAGGGCGTACACACACATACAAACACACACTACGGGCAATTTGAGGATGTGAACTGTGGGAAGAAATCAGAGTACACGGAGAAAACTCGCCAAGCACAGGGATGAACACAGACCAGAGGCGGGAGTCAAACCCCGATCCTGGAGGTACTGTACAAGGTAACACTACTAACCACTAAGCCGCCACTAAGACACCGTTTACAATACAATACAATACTATTCAATATGAATCAATTAAACGTGCAGAGATAACAATATACGTCATTCATCACTGTACACATATGCATTGTGACAGATTTTGCATGTCATGCACTTCATGTTAAGACTTTCCTTCATTGCTGCTTTATTTGTATTACATGTTACATGTTTTTCTGCTAGGCCGTGCAGTGGCTTCGTGGTTAGTACTGTCGCCTTGCACCTTTAGGTTTCGGTGCATTGAGTTTGCATGTTCCAGGTTAGATGAATTGGCAGTCCCAAAATTGCCCATAGTGTCTGAATGAGTATGTGAGTGTGTATGCGTGTGTGCCTTAAAATGGATTAGGACCCTCCCCAGGGTGTACCCTGCTTCATGCCCCCTAAGTCAACTGGGATAGGCATCAGGCCCCCTTGTGACTCTGTATCCAGGATAAAGCGGTATAAACGATGAGTAAGTGAGTATGTTTTTCCGCTACACAGCATTTGCCCAGGTGTAAAAAATAAATAAATAAATAAATAAATAAATAAAGCCACATGGCATGTTTTCGTCATTTTCATTCATAAAGAAACGGTTGCCATTTATCATAATCGATCATTTGAAATGCACAGGACATCCATCAGTTGCTGTTCGACTATAATTGATGATTGTCCCATCAATAATAAACAGCATATTTTACCCTGTACCGAACGTCGCGTAGTGACCAAAAATCCCCAATCACTTGTTTGCTACTGACTCACCAGAATAAAGTTCTGATAAACTCTGGATAACCTCACATTTGGTCCGGGCACATTTGCCTCCTAGAGCAGAGAAACCTGAAAAGTTTCCAGGTGTCACCTGAATGCATCAAAAATTGTTCATACTCTAAATCATATATTTTGATTTCTTGGCTTTCCTTTTGTCGCCAATGAAGCGAAGAAGGAATTTCCTGCTAAAGCTTAATTGTCCAAAGCTGCAGTAACTCTGAGATGTGAGTTTAATCAGTGGAGCTCAGATAGGATGTGACAGGTGTGACAGGTGTATGTGGGTTTTCTATTCACCGAGGAAAGCGCAGGAATGTATGAAAGTTTAAAATACAAGTGTTAATCTCAGGCTTACGTCACATGGTCGTCCAACAGAGGCCTTTCAGAGTGCACATGCAACCAACAGCCCATAACCTGAGATTCGCTCCAACTTAATCATCTTTTCAAAAGGAGCTACGGTGTCAGCCTTAAGCACTCGGCTTTTAAAAATGAAATACGACCTGCACGTCCTTTCAGTTATGTGCACAGCTGCACCCTGAAGGCGCAGAACCGCTCCGCACGGATCAGACGCAGATGAAGTCAGGATGGAGGCATGAGTGAGGACAGAGGGGAAATGTAGTACCTGTCAGCTGGCCTTTAATGGAAATCTGCTTTTTCCACAAACATGCATATTTTCATCACTCTAATACGAGGCATGCATCATGAAACAATAAGCTGCTGAAGGGACGCCAGATATCCGATCGTGTGTGAGACACAAGCTGGAAGATTGAAAGATCTTAAGTTTTCTAGATACATCTGTTGTCATTCCTACAGGACATGAGTTATGCATTTTCACTTTCCACAGGCTTTCCCTCCAGATTTCCAGCATTTTATCGGAATCACATTTGATACATATACTTATTACTGAAACAGTACAAGACGGTTATTCTTTTAGCAGCCCAGAAAAGAAAAAAAAACGAAGAAGAAGAAAAAAGGCGTCTTAATAGTACCGTGACCCAGTTCCCATAAAGGATATAAAAATGCCTATAAAAATAACCAAAGAAATGTACAGATGCTCACCTTTCAGAATTATCCCTCCACCTCTCACTATATTTTATTTCCTTTTATTAAACAGAATTTATGAAGCCTAATAAATCCCCATTTTACGACGCTGACCCTTGACATTTTGGAAGATGTCTCTGCAGTAGATTGCTTGTCCAGTGCTCTCCGGTGATGAATGTGGCCTGCAGTACCTACGAGGTCAACCTGAAGCCATTGTGTGCGAACAAGCATCCTGTTAAGGTCACAAGGGAAAGAAATCACAATGACAGGTAATGTGATCGGTTATACTTGTGCACACACAAATTTACATCTGATTCGGAGTGCGATATGTTTGAGTTGGTTTCCTTAAGAATGTAGAAAAAGGAGAAAGCAGGACTCATTAAAGAAGATCTTTTTTTTTTAAACTAATAAGTAATTCAGTGAGTAGGAACCTTAAGGAAGGATAAGACCGTTACATTTCACCTCGGGACAATTCTCATTAAGGAAATTCTTGTATGAGAATAAATGCATTAATAAAGCTGACCTGTAGTACTCTCCTAAGTCCAGGACATCATTCTTTTTTGTCATTTATTTATTTATTATTATCAGTTATCCTGGTCAAGGTGATCAGATCTGGATCTAATCCCAGGAATTCTGCACATAAGTTGGTGAACGCACCATGCATGACAAGCGATGCACCATACACACACACGGGCGATTTACCAAAAGCAAGGCACCTCCTGGCAAAATGGAGAAGATGTAGAGTAGATGGATAAAGTGCATGAATACATGGGAGAGTTTAGAAAGTGAACAGTCCAAAGTTTGAACACACCTTCTAATTCCATTGTCTTTCCTCATTTTATTTCTTTCTACACCGTAAAATGAGGCTGAAGACGTCCAAAAAATAAAATTTGAAATAAACTCCTTTGATAAATCCTTCATAACGTCTCTAATCTGAGGTGCTGTTTGTTAATTGGTGATTTCTGAGGCTGGTAACTCAAAATAATCTTCTCCTCTGCAGCAGAGGTAAGTCCTGGTCTTGCTTTCCTATACTTTCAAATTAGTTGAGGACTAAAAGGGAAAAGAGATATATTGTACTGTATAAAGTCCCGGGTTGCAACCCAAAGCTCGGCAGCAGAGTTCTTCATCGCAGATATAAACCAGATCGCAGGAAATAAATAAATAAATAGAACCTATGGCATGACATTGTGTAATATCACAGAAGAAGATTTATATTCTTCATGACCGAACAAAACAACAGCAATGATGAGCTTGGTTTCTTGCATGAACCAGCATTTAGCTGCGTTGTGCAACGTTCCCAACAAGTCCAATATGAATCGTGACAGTATGTCCAGATACATTGTGGATGAGAGAAGACAGAGGGCGTATTGCATTTATAAAACGTTTTATCTGAGCGTACACGCTTCGCCTTCCCGACCACAGCATTGTAAGGCTTCGATTCTGGAATGAAGAGTAAAAAAATGATAATATTTTGAGTGTTTCTTCATTCAGGAGATTTAAAAGTCATTAGAGGTTTATGCCTATTCCAATTCACAAGAATCCCTATTTGGACTCATTTTGCTTGCATGGACTGATATTTACGCCGATAAGACCTTAAAAGGATTTTTTTTAAAGGAGCATGGAATCATCTAAGCGATCGAAACACAGTGCATTGTATTGTATTGTTGTATTGTATTGTACTCTACTGCTATGTTGCTACCCAATATGGCATCAATGTGAAGAGTGAATCTGGGAGAACGTATGAAAGGCACAAGCTTCAGCACCATGCTGGCGAGTGTACTGAGGAAACGGTTCTCTTTGAAGTGCTCTCAGCACCCAATCAAGTGCAAGTGCTTTGTCTTTGTTAACTCCAACAGAGGGCTAGTCGCACCTTGAGCTGACCATTTGGCCCAAGGAACCACTGAAGAGCATCTCACCAAGGCACAACCTGCTTTCCACTGGAGGAGCCGGGACAGAGACTGGTGGAGGAATGCCACCCTTGTGCACCCCTACTTTTAGTTCTTGAGTCGCTGAGAGGACAAGCTTATAACAGGCCTCGGATTGGTGAATGTTTCAGAGGAAGGTCCCTCACGGATCTGGTCCAAATCACAGGAAAATCGCTTAAATATTTATAGGTCCTGACCACATGCCAGAGATCAGGAGAGACTACTTTCCCATGCGAGGGGGTTGCATTGATATATACACACGGGGCTTGTATGGTGATATTGGCAGTTGAATTGGCTTTGCTACATTACACCACTTTAAACGGTTTAATCAACCATCGTGGAACTCTCTCTTGCCCTAATTAGGTGGTGCTAAATACAGAACCAGACAGTCATGAAACTCTTTTGGTGAGTCAATTTAACATAATTTATGAAGACCGGACTTATTTTCGGGTCTGGTTTCAATTAGCGTGACCTTGGAATTTTGACTAGCAAACTCTTAGAAAAGCAACGTGACACAGCAGTGAAACTTTAGCCGAGTGACTGAAGGAATGAAAGCAAAGTGCAAAGCGTGAGAGCGGGAACGGAGAGCCATGCGCTTGTTTTTCTCTGTGTGGGTTTTTTTTTTCGTCTGGTTTGAGTTCTACTTCAGCGCACAGGTGGATTTGGGGAGAGTAAACAATGCGACCTGCCAATAAAGAGGAACACGAGGAAACTTTGCATCAATGCGCACAGCCCTGCTTGTAAAGTTCACTAATTTCTTAGGAGAATAGAGCTCGAGCGGTGCATTTGCTCAGTCTAAATGAGGTTCATTCATCCATTTAATAACTTGCAAAATAACCCTTCCGAACCCTCGGGCTGAGCGGGAGGAAAAGCCGGTCGTGTTGCGAAGCGCCTGAGGGGGGAAGGTATTGAGTTGTGTTACGTTAATAGCATCTTCACACACTCTCATTAAGAACAAAGGGGGAAAAAAAAAAAAAAAAACCTTTAAGGGTTTTTAAGCATGATGACAGATGAAACACGCTAAGCCGAATGCACTAGGATATCCTTACACTCCTTGTGTTTTCACACCTTATACAAAGTTCTGACTTTTGCAATCTGGCAAAACATCAAGCAGGCATTAGATTCCCGAGCACGCAGCGCCTGTCCCGTCCCTCTCACTACAGATTTCAAGTGGCATTCATCAAATGGTCCATCACGCCATGTCCTACACTTGAGTGATTAGACGAGCTACTGCCTCGTTCCTTGCTTTTTTCTCTGCCAAGTGGTGCCGGTGGGGGACGGAGCGGTGTCTCTGTACCTGCTTTAAAATCCATTGCCAGTGGAATTACAATAAAAGATGGATTGTGAAGGTGAAGCCGCTCGATCTGAGACAATTATTCTTCAGTCTGGTATCGCCGATGGAGATACTAATGTGGGAAATGGGCCAAACTTGAGTGGTCTGTTTTTATCATACAGCTAATCAATACTGTACCTGAATAGCAAACGGACATTCATAATTTTGTCCGGTTTACACATATACATACATACATACACATAATAATATTTTTTACAGACTTTTTTTAGAGCAGCATCATTTCACATATTTTAAGCTGTAATGCATTCAAATTATTAACATAGTCAAATTATTGATAGAAAATACTAAACTGATACAAATGAAGAGACAAGCATTACATATAACGCCTGCATTTTTTTTTTCTCTATTACCTCTAAAGGACAATATGTGATCCACTGTCTGCAGATGTTATAATCTTTCTACTGTATATCATTCTCAATAGCGCTTGGGTTCCTATCCCAGTAGATTTGGGGCACGAGACAGGGTACACCATGGACAGGGTGCCGATCCATCGCATATATCTTTTGACCTTTGCATCATATCTTATGAATCATGAATCAGTAAGCGCTGTACATACCCAGATCCATTTATCCATTGTAACCTTGAAATCAATCTCATCAAAAGACCAGGGAATCCGCCTTGCCATTAATCCCAACACGCCTCCTCTTCCCCCACCCCACCCCACACACACACCCACCATGCCCTTTATCATTAAAACCTGACGCGACATTCATGTCTGATGAAGATTTCAATTTAAGGGCTATAAAAGATGTACATAAGGACGCTGCCCATTGGAAGAAGAGTTTAAAGCATAGATGTAGATGTAGAGACATCACATCCCGCTAAATTACGAGCGAGGGTCAAAAATGATCCGCACTCTGGCTGTAGAATTTATTTCACGTAACTTTAAGAAAAGACAAATACCTAATTTTTTTTCCCTTGCTTTTCCAAACACTTTGTTCACCTGTCAACAAGATTTCATATTCTTTCATTTAAAAAATGCTTTCAGGGGACAAAACAAGTTCAATGGAGCGAGATAAGAGCTATAGGGAGGATGCTTTAACACCTCAACACAGAATGTTGCAGAATGTCGCCAGAAGTGTGTGGACGTGCATCGTCACGTTAGATCACAACGCCGTTTGTATAGCAGTCCTCTGCGGTTAATCCAAAAAACTCAATTTTTTAGACTTTAGATCTATTTCTCGGTCGGCCAGTGAGGATGTTTCCGTTCCATACTCTGCCGTTTACTCTCAGGCTCGTAGCGTTGAATCCTTGTCTCGCCATCAGTAACGATTCTCTTTAAGAAACTTCTTTAAGAGTATCGGTCCAAATTTAGTTTGCAGATATCCAAACTCATGTTTATTCTCTTCCATGAGTCGTTTCAGCACCAGGTACACCCTTAGACCACGAAAAAACTAATCACCGCACACTGCTCTTCTTTCGTGCAAATCAAATCACGAGTGTGGTGTCCATTTTTTCCCTCGCACCGCAGTTACAAATGAACTGATGTAACACGTTCACACCTGCACAGCGGAGACTGGGGAGACAGGAGGCTTGAACAGAAAGCGCTGAAAAAAAGAAGGGTGGAAAATTTTGGACTTGCTCTTTGTAAAAAACAACATTTTTAAAGCAAAAAAAGGAAATAAAAAAGGAAAACATTTATGAACAGATATTGAAGTCTTCGGAGCCCTTCGTTACATTGTGAGAAAGAGAAAAGTTTATTATATAAAAACATTGTATATTGTATACAAAAATATTGTATACAAATTTCTATACAAAAATATTGTGTATTTTTGTATAGAAATTTGATACTTCTTTTAGGTTAACTTAAAAACGTAAAAATTTGTGTTGTAAATTTATGTTGTTGCATGTATGTAACTCCTTGGTCCTGGAGGAACGTTGTTTCGTTTCACTGTGTACTAACTGTATATGGTTGGAATGACAATAAAAGCCTACTTGACTTGACTTGACTTGACATGAAAAGTATAAGACAAATACTTCACCTCTGGACATTGTGTCTCTGCGAAACAGTTTGGCATAAAAACTACTCGAAGATTCATGACATATGCGTCTAGTATTTATTACATAGAAACGTGACACCCATGTAGCATATTTCAGCGCTGCTCTAAAGCACAGCATTTTATCGTAATAAAATTGACATCGAACATACCATTGAAAATGAAAAATCCACAGCCGGCAGGCTATTATCTATATTTTCATGCCCTGAGCAAAAGTTCAGAAACAAGACCACGGCATGCACAGTGTGGTAATATGAGCCGTCATGCTTATAACCCGACAGTGTCAGTGTTTTTAATAAATATCCAAACTGGCAGAATACTAGAGCAGCCCTGAAGGAATTCTCATCCAGAACTGGCCTGGTATGCTCCCCAACAGACCATTATCATATTTCACTTTGTGAACTCCATCCCATAACGCAGCTCTGTTCTCGGGAAAAAAAAAAATAATAATAATAATAAAAGACAAAAAGCATCTCAAATCTTACAGTGAAAGGTGGATGGCTGGGATAATCCCCCAAAGCTGGAAAGCCTGGACTGTTTGTCTTCAAAAAGCACCATAATCAAACTTCATCAATCTTTTTTTGGAGCTCTAACAAACTGCAAATTCTGTTTGATCCGTGAGTGCTGTAAGTTTATGAAAGGAAAAATGATTATGTGGTGAAACGATTGAAAGTGTGTGAGTAACACTAACACGCTAACAAAAGGCCGTCCGGGCGAAAGCAGAAACGTGATTCCCATTAGTTTTTGATTAGAAAAAATGAGCTGCGAATAATAAATGGGTTGAAATTACAGATTTTAATCAAGTATTCATTTAGTGTTGGGGGGGGGGGGGTACAGCCTGGTCTTTAAGAGTGATAAAGCACAAAATATGAATTCTTATAAACTCTCACACACAAATTAGGAACATTACGACAATTCGACCATTTGCAGTTTTCTTGTTAACATTATAAGATTTATCTGCTATACAGAAGAGTGTTGTGTTGAACAACACAGCATTGTGACATTGTACCGCCTGGGTCGAGGGTTCGAGGGACTCCTTAGGGTCTGAGTGTGTGTGTCTGTGTGTGTGTGTGTGTGTGTGTGTGTGTGTGTGTGTGTGTGTGTGTGTGTGTAGAGATTGCCGGTTCTTTCCATGGGTTTCCACCAGGTATTTAGAGGCCAAAATCATGCAGATTAGGTTTTTTCCAAATTGCCCATAATATGTGTGTGTGTGCTGGATTCTGTCCCCTGTCCCCTGGATTCTGCTCCAGTCCTCCTGCGACCCTGTACAGCGGGATAAAATAAAGAATGAATGAGTTTTACGGAACATCTAACAAAAAATGCTGTGCTTTTGAGGCAAAGTGTTTGTTTTTTTTTCTTTTGAGAATTTCTTTTCTCAAAATATCTTGCAATATAGCACCTGGAAATATCACCCTAATTTTCACATCTCCTTGAGTAAAGTCACACTGTTATTCTAGTTGTTATACTAGCAAAGATTTATTCTGTAACTGGAGGGCATGGTGCTGGTAATCTAACCACACACACACACACACACACACACACACACACACACTTCCTGTGCATACCTTCTGCTCCGCTTTTAATTAGCCGAATGGCTCCGTTGACTAGCGCTGGCTCAGGATTTCGCCATCTGTAGAACGAACCAGGAGTCCAGACTAGTGAGCTTTTAATGCATTCAGTCAAGTAAACACAAACTCTGGCTCAGCAGCCATGACAGAGGACATGTTGCACTTTGGGTTCAGTTTCACTCGGAAAGCAGTAAATAAAATAATGCCTGTTTATACTGGAAAATGAAAAAGTCCTCCAAGAAACACTAGACATTTTCTGCTGTATTTTGATTGTTCATGCGTGACGTTAACAGCTGCCGGTAGCCACGGGGACGTCACTAGAAAAGGACGAGGAGAAAACATAAATAATCCCTTTGCTTGCCCATTTTTCCTGCATTCAACACATCAACTTTATATACTGTATACATCATGTGTGTGACCCTGTTCAGCCAAGTTACAGCACAGATTCACAGATCTAGTTAGCGATCGATGACGCAATGTTGATAGCAGTATTAGCATGAGAAAAAAATCAGGTTGATGAATGAAATTTAAAAGGTCAAATATTCGAATCTGTGGGTGAGTCAAAAATTATCCGCACTCCGGTTATATGAAAACATCTGTCGGCCTTATCGGAGCTTTCCGTTCATGGTCACTTTCTCACCAGTCACAGCTGTGCAGATGTTACATCAGTTCATCTGTAACTGCGGTGCGAGCAAAAATGGACGCCTGGTTAGTGAATTGCACAAAAGAATGAGCAACGTGAAGTGATTTAAAAAATTTTTTTTGTTCGGAGGGTGTACTGTACAGCACGTGGTGCCGAAACAACTCATGGTAGAGCATAAACCGAAGCGTTTGGATATCTGCAAACAAAAATTTTAACCGATGCTCTATGGAAGATGAAAGAGAATCATTACTGGTGGTGAGACATGGATTCATCACTACAAGCCTGAGAGTAAATAGTAGAGCATGGATTAGAACCATCCTCTAATTGATGTTCACAGTTTTCTGGGGTTCTCAAAGGCCAGCATTGGAACATTATCAGGAAAAAGTTTCAACAATCAACAGTGCTCGTTACAGTGAGACGCTTATTATTGAGCTGAAGCCTAAACTTCGGATTAAACGCAGAGGACTGCTATACAAGGGTGTTATGATCTTGTATGACGATGCACGCCAGCACACTTCTGCCCACACTGTTGACACTCTACAAAAACATAGTAGAGTCCTGTCCTTGCTCCGTTTAACGTTTACCAGTTTGGTCCCCGAAAGCAGCCCTGTGAGGATGGAAATTAACTTTTGATGAAGAAGTGATGAGCGGTGCATTCGTGGCCTCGTAGCTCAGCCAAAAATATTTTCTAATAAGCCGATATGAAAGCTCGTTGACAGTAACTCAGTTCTCAGAGGGCCAACAAAGTCGGTCTGTTAAAGGTCCATATGAAATACCCCTCAGAAAATAAATTTTTAAACTACAAACGCCCTCTTCACTCCCCATCCGAATGTGACGTTTCAGTGTCTGTGTAAATGAGAGCAGCAGAGCGATCAAGGATTTATATATATATATATATATATATATATATATATATGAGGTAACACTAGTGGGGGGGGGGCTGTGTGGGGATCAAAGTTGCTTGTTTAAATGTCGACCAATACAAAAATGGCAGGTAATTATGTTTTCCTCATGTTTTTCTCAGGCTTACTATAGCTCAATGTCCAAAAATGGTAAAGTAAAATTTTGCATAACAGGTCCGATTTTAAGGCAAGGAATTAATTAGAAGAAAATATTGAACAAGCTCAAAAAATGAATATGCAAGCATTCTGGATAGATCTTCCTTTAAATCTTTTTTTTTTTATGTTGTAGACATTTGTTTTCCTTTCTATTACATGTTTTCATTCTTCATTTCAACTGTTCACACTTTGGCTGATACTCTGTGTACTACAGTATGCAATGTGTTTGTACTGTAGCACTGTACAGTATTAAAGATATCTCTCGATATGTCATCTCCTGAGACGTTGAATATATTTTCAGGATTAGGCCACGGAACACACTCCCTTATCACTTTATTAGGCACGCCTATACAGATGCATATTCGTGCAGTTCAAATTCAAATTTTATTTGTCACACACGGTACGATATGAAGTGAAATGCTTATACGAGCACATGTGAAAATCAAGATTATCAATAAGAAATAAATTATGGAATAAAATATAGAAAAACTTTGCTGCAGAAAAAAAATAGAAGAACAGAATATAAAATATAGGATATAAAAAAAAATATTTTAAAAACTTAGCTGTGCAAAATATAGACAACAATGGCTGTACAAATATGTTATCAAATCAGCACAAATATGTTATCAACTCAACAATAATGCAGATACAAGTCAAGAGCTTCAGTTATTCTTCATCTCCGAGATCAGATTTGGGGTGAAATGTAATTCTTGTGACTTTCGCCACAGTATGCTTGTTGGTATCAGATAGTCAGGTTAGAGGTTTATTTATTTATTTATTTATTTATTTACTCCGAAGTTGCTGACCTTTCGGAGGTTTCAACATTCTCTGGAGTTTTTACAGAATGGTGCAGAAAACAAACAAATAAGAAAAAAGAAAGAAAAAAACCTCTGAGCTGAGGGTCTGCCAGATGGAGCACCTGGATGATGAGAAAGATCAGAGGAGAATGACCAGACTGGTCTGAGCTGATAGAAGTCTACAGGAACTCAAATAAGCACTTTTTACAAACATGGTGATCAGAAAAGCAGCTCAGAATGCTTAACATGCCAAACCTTGAAGAAGAGAAACCAAATGTGGTTCTATTACCGTCATAATATAAAGTTATTATGGGCAGAGACCGGCTCAAACTGAACAAATGAAGACTGGAATATGACGGGTTTCTCTCTCTCTCTCTCTCTCTCTCTCATCTTTGAATGTCCAGTTCATGTGCTCATGATTACTTCAGATACTTGTTCTTGGCTGACAGGAATTCAACCTTATGTGTTCTAGCCTGTCCACCTCAAGGTTTCTGTTCTGTGCATTTTGCGATTTTTTTCTGGTCACCACCATTGCAAAGCGTAATTTGAATATTTGAGTTACTCTATCCTTCCAAATTAATTCAGTTTTTGCCCTTTTTCCCCACAGAAATGTTGCTCACACAGTGTTTTTTCTTTATTATTGCACCGTTCCTGGGGAACTCTAGAGTCTGCTGGGTGTGTGTGTGAAATTCCCAGGAGTTTCTGAAATATTGAGAAACCAGCCCTTCTAGTGTCACCATCCATGCCTTGATTCGAGTCACATACTGTAGCTCACACGCATTATTATTTTTATGTTAGATGTGAAAAGAAACCGAAGCTCTTGAAATGTGGCTGCATGATATTTTGCATTGCGCTGTTTACAGGTGCTTCTGTTCAAGTAGACGGTGAAAATATGAGCCATTTCCTCTGTTATACACTCACAGTTCAGAATAAAGCAATCTTGCTTATGACTTTGCTTAAGGTGACTTTTAAAGCTTTTTCTATCACAGACGCGCCTATAAATCAGGCACCCGCCATCTACTCTCGTTCCAAACGTACATATCTGTCTCATATTCAAGAGCCGAAATTTACTTCAAACTCCATTTCTGATAAAAAAAAAAGAAAGAAAAAGAAATCAAACTATGATGAAATGACATTTCAGTCTTGATTTGTGACTATCACAAAAAAAAAAAAAAAAAAATTACCATTTCCTCCTCCCAAACTACACAGAATGTTAATAGACATTTGACTACAATTAACACATGGCAACCCGTTGCCACACAAAATTCCGCAAGCACATGGTCCTATGGTGTGTGCGACAACATTAACGCCGCCACATTAAACACAGACCACCGGGCTTCCTCTCACCGTGGAAGCCGTCAGTGCTGCTGCGGCCACACACTGATCACACCAATCCACTCTCATCATGGCCCCCCCACCCAGATCAACCAGAGAAGGACACACACACTGACTCGCACACGGAGCCATACGCCAGGTTTCTGTCAAAGCTTCATCTTCCTGACAGACATCGATTTTAGCAGGGCTTTAGCTGACAGACACCCTCCCTCCCTCGTTTTAAATTAGTAGCTTTGCCTCACCTCATGATTGCACCCAGAGTATGACTGGCATTATGGTGGGATCCATGTGCGACTGGCTCAGTTTAATCCTCTTTCCCCTGGGAAAGCACTTGTCCAGGGGGCCATATGTTTCGCAGCCGTTAGCAGCGAGTTCTCACACACAAGTAAACAAGCTTCCAAGCTGCAGATTTAGGAGAGGTGTGTGTAAGCATGTGAGTGTTCGCATTAGTGTAATTCAGTGGCTAAATAGCAAAGTGCACCAATCAGCCATAACAATAAAACCACCAAAGTGAATAACATTGATTATCTCATCTCATTTGTTTTCTGCACCATTCTGTAAAAACTCCAGAGAATGTTGAAATCTCCGAAAGGTTAGCAACCTCGGAGTAAATAAATAAATAAATGAGATATGGCACATGATTATCCGGTATATTGTATGTAAGTCAAAGTTGATGTGTTGAACGTAGGAAGAATGGGCAAGAAAACAAGGATTTGGGCAAGGATGATGGTTAGATGGGTCAAAGCATCTCCACAAGCATTCTTAGGTATTCCAGGTAGTGGGTACTTACCAAACGTTATCCAAGGAAGGACAAATGGTGAACCAATAGCAGCATAATTTGTGTTTAAGGCTAATTGACGTGCACAGGGATTTAAGGCTAGCTTTCCTGCTCCAATACCATGGAAGAGCAATGTACTGTACTGCAGGGTGGGTGAAAACTAACCAGGCAGTTTTTAATGGCTATAGACCGTGTAGTATCACTGGAGCACCACCCCATTTTTTTTTCTTACTGTTCATGCTTGGTTATATCCGCATTTTTTTTTTTTCAGGACATTGGCCGGAACAAGGCAGACCGAAAGAATAATCTCTAAGAAGACGAGCTCCCACTTCATGATTTTTTTTTCTTGTAGGCCTACACAAAGGAGGAGATGTACAGAACAAAGCCTCGCACACTGCAGGACTTGGAGGCACAGATTCAGGAGGTTCTCAGCAATATCTCAAACGACTTCCTTCAGGAGACTGGCAATCCATCCCTGGCAATTTGAGGAAACTGGTTGACGCCACCAGCGCCTACATTGAAATGTAAAGAATTTCTTTCATTTTCCAGTGCAATAAAGTACATGTACAATTTGTGTCAATAAATTTGTATTAGAAATATTTTGAATACCTAGATACTTTTCAGCCACCCTGTATAGAACAAATTGCATTGAAATGTCATGTTGAACATGATAGAAAGGTGTCAAAACACATATGGATGATGCATATGGGGCATCATACTGTAAATACAGACAGGTCAAACCTACAAAAATCTACAATGGAAACATGAGCACCAGAGCTGGACCATGGAGCAATGGAAGAAGCTGGCTTGGTCTGATTGATCATGTTTTCTTTTATATTATGCAGATTTCCAGTGCATACACATTGTTACCTGGGAAGAAATGGCACCATGATGCAGTATGGGAAGAAGCCAAGCTGGTGGAAGCAGTTTGATGATCTAGACAATGGAAACCTCCAGTCCTGGCGGTGTCATGTTGATGTTACTTTTACACATACTGTACCACCTACTGTACCTAAACATTTACACACCTTCAGGAAAACAGTATTCTCTGATACAGTATCAGTGGTTTCTTTCAGCAGGACAAAGATGTTGACCTGGCCTTCAAATTCCCCAGATCTTAATCTGATTAAGAATTTGTGGGGTGTGCTGGAATAACTCCAGCTCGCAACTTATAGAACATAAAGGATCCGCTGCTGTCTTGGTGCAAGATACCACAGAAGACCTTCAGAGGTCTTGTGGAGTCCAAGCTTTGTTAGGTCGAGCTGTTTTGACAGCACAAGGGAATTACACAATATTACACAGAGGGTTTAATGTTGGCTGATCAGTGTAATTATATAAAGGACATTGCTAGATTTATTGTGTGCTAGTGCCCAATACACTGGAGAATTATTATTATTTTCTGACTTGTAGGTCACTTAAAAACTTAACAAAATCTTGGGGAAACCAATTTTTTTTTTCTGGCCCTCTATATGAAAAGCTGTAATAACACTATTAATTTTAATAATATGACAATGATTGTAGTAGTAGTAGTCGCACCAGTAATCAGTATAAGAATAATAGTAGTAGTAGTAACAGAAGAACATTAACTCATCACACACTCAAAACGTTATGAGAAAGTGTTCTTTATGACTTTACTAAAAAATATATATTTTTAAAAAACCATAAAGAAATATTTTATCGGCCAAAATATGGTATTGATGTTTAAAAGTGTCTCACCTAGGTGAAAAAAATAATAAGTTTCAGATCGGATCCTATAAAACCATTTTTTATAATACTTAATCCTTCTTATCTCCCGATCCATGCTTTGCTTTTTGTAAATATGCATAACCATTTTTATTAGATAAAAAAACACATTTGCTAAATACAATATCATGCCCTTTTATGTAGTGTACGCAACATTCTTTCACTCAAATCTTTCAATGATATTAATTGATTAAAATTATTTCATTTTCAGATGAACTTAGGCCAACTTAGGTTTTGCATGAGAAGACATAAACCTGAAAAAGTTTCTAATGACGTGGCAGCATGAATTTGACATGGTTACGGACACTACAGATTTTTTGCTTTTTAAGCTTTTACCAAAAAGCAAGGTTGGTTACTTCCATGTAACCAGCATAAACTTCAAAAGTAGCTTCTTCGGCACACAATTTTTCTATATTATATATATAAATAACATACAAAAATAACATTTTAAAAAATCAGCTCCAATTCTGCATTTTGGCCGCATGCATATTTTACCTACACGTTTCCTCTAACAGTACTCACCAGCTTTATCTTATTACAGTACCACTGTCATTAATCATCACATGCATATATGATTGGTTTAGATTACATGTAACATGCATGTAAGAAGAGATTTTTTTTGAACATTGCGCGAGTTTATGCTATATGTAAACACTTCGTCAAGGAACTGCGGTTCAAATGAAATTCTTTCAGATTGACACAAAAATCTCTCAATGTAAACAGACAATTCCAAGCATGTTTCTATTGCACAAGTCTTTCAGCGCTCTCATAAACACACGCTTCCTCCAAATCCAGTAAGGATAACATGTGTAATGTTACTGAAACCATGCACCGACCTTCACTCATCAACATGAAAGCGAATACTGTAGTTCAGTCAGGTATAAACAGGTCCTAGTTGAACAGAACGTAAAAGAAAACCCAGATGAGCGCCGGGATCTCTGTGCCAGCGGAATGCTAATAAGTGAACAGGATGAGATGATGAGGGTGATGCTGAAGGTGAGAGCTAATGCTAATCACAGGGTAATACCTTCTCCTAGGCCTCCCTAGAGTTCTGCAGAACACAGGCGCTGTAACTCGACAGACAAATAAGCAATGCTTAATTACTCCAGGGGCAAATACGGTAATGATCAGAGCAAAAGTGCAACCATCTGCAATAATCCAAACCTTTACGTTGAGAATTTATTTAATGAAGGACACGGCTTTGTTGCTTAGTCAGTGCATAAAAAAAAAAAAAAAAAAAAAAAAAAAAAAAAAAAAAAAAAAAGACTTCATCCATATCAAATCAAGAATGTGGCCTTGGGCAAATCGAGGCAATCTACTGATCATATACATAAGAAAAGAGAAATGGCTTGCTTTCAGCTAAGCGTCGCGTTTTCAGGTCAGCCAGCTGTTCTGCTGTTTACAGCATTTCTAGAAGTTAAATCTTGTCAAGTAATGACAGATAGAACGTCAGCTCGCGGAAAGATAAGCCAGAGTTGAAGACAGTTCAGGCAGAACCTCTGGCTCGATTTGCCCTCAGATAGATGTAATTAATGATGGCTGTCTACTGCTTGAATCCTCTCAGCTTGTAAACGCAATAGGCAGTAAAGCAACACAGAGGCGTGTGTGACAGCCGGGGTGCGCTTTCCCCAAATAAAACAGCTGCAAAAAGAAGCGAAGAGAAGAGCAGACAGATGGAGAAACCTGACTCTGGATGACACCAGAAAAAGATCCTCTCGATATGCGGAGCATTGATCCAGTGCATCGTCTCCGAGTTAATCAAAGCATCATGTGTTCACGCGTTATTGTGGAGGTTTAGCGACCGACAGTCTGCGACTTAGCAGGTGTCTAATCAGATAATCAGGGTTGCTTTAGAAACAGATGAGATCTGAATGGGACTTGGTCTTCTTTTGTGTCACCTGAATCAAGCTTTGAAGTTTAGAGTGTGGGAAGTAGAAAGCGTCGGGCATCAGGGTTAATGCATTGGCCTACTGATAAAAAGGTCCCGGGTTTAAAATCCACACACACACCCGAGGTGGGAATCGAACCCTCAACCCTGGAGGTACGAGGCTACAAAGGGAAACTGTAAGGAAAGGGGGAACGCTAAGACCCTAAGCGGGATTTGAGCCCAAGTGCTAACCACTACGCCGTCATTGTAGCAATGGCTAACTGATAAATAATAAGTCAAAATAATATCAGTTGTTACAGTATATTGTTCTATATGATCAGTCATTGTTGGTTTTGAACATAGTAGTTCATAGCATATATACTGTACATGGACATGTGTGCAGTCGAATAACACTATGTGAACGGAGCTGCTTTCTCACGCATCTAAACAGGCTGTTGTTTTGAAAGTTTCCAGCAGGATTGCAACAACAGATTTTTATTATTTTTTTCCACATATTTGATTTGGCACCAGTTTTACACCAGATGCCCTTCCTGACGCAACACAACAGTTTTACCTGGACTTGAGACCAGGACTATAAGTGCATTTGTGTAACTTGTGGAACACACAGTGACTGGGTGTGGAGTTGGCCAAGAATGGAATCCTGACTCCCAGTTGGCAGATGAGGATTCACACTGCACACATTACACTGCTAAATCTAATGTCCCATTGGGCAGTGGTGGCTCAGAGGGTGAAGGCACTGAGTTACTGATCGGAAGATCGGTGGTTCGACCCCCAGTTCTGCCAGTTTGCCACTGTTGGGCCCTTGAGCAAGGCTCTTAACCCTATCTGCTCCAGGGGCGCTGTATCATGGCTGACCCTGCGCTCTGACCGCAGTTACACTATAGTATATGAAGAAGGAATGTCACTGTGCTGTAATGTACTGTATATGTGACAAAATAAGGCTTAACTTCACTTAAAACCCTGATAACCGTAACCATGCATGAAAACATGATCTTAGCAAATACAGTTATGAATGATACGTGTATTTGTTTCTCGTAAAGCTTATCACGGGCCATCTGGACCAAACAGAAGACAGAAGTCACAGCACCTGCTTAATCCATTAGACAATATTGTTTATTGCGAACGAAAAAATAACCACCTGTGTAGGATTATAATCCGACGTACACACGTCTCTCAAATAATACAGTAGAAGGTGACCATGCATGCCTTTTTTGCTTTGGCTTTTCATCAACCTGAATTGTCATATAGACACCTGCGTCGAACAGCACTTCCCAGATTACAGCACGGCCTACAAACGTGACCGTCTTGAACTTGAACACTCCACAATCACAGACACGCTCACATCCACGTTCACATAGTTGCTGATTGTGCACACCTGACCCTAAATCACATGCATGCACCCCCACTCACTCACTGCATAAAAGCGCTCTCACATCACACTCACAGTATATGTATATGCTCCGCGTGCTTTACTTCGCAAGACCTTGATTCCTGAGTGTTTACATGGTTTTGATTCTGTTCCTGGTTTCCCCGTCTTGCTCTTGTCTCGACCTATAGGTACAGTAGTGCTGTTTGTTGTTCGCCAGACGCATACCTTCGTTCTGACTGTAATTCAGAGATACATTTGTGTCCTGCTTGACTAGCGTGTTGACCCGCACCTGCGTCTGAGACACTACAAGCAAAACATTTCGGTTAAGCTGCTTCAGTCCATAGACACTTTAATTACAGATATAATGTAGAGACTTATATTTGGAGCACAAAACAGATACAGATACGAATATATGGAGTATTAAACAGATATACAGAGTGACGCAAAAGTCAGGAAGAGTAAACCTACATTACAGATATTTCATTTACTGGATTTTTTTTTTAAAACATATTGTGTGTATATATAAATTGTATTTTGTATATATATATAAATTGTATACAATTACATATATATAATTTAAA
>QMIH01001038.1:133115-157780 GCA_003987875.1 Clarias batrachus
TTTTATTTTTACATATATTCTTATTCATATTCATAATTCATATTCTTATTACTCTTATTTGAATATTATTTTTTTTATTTAATTATCCTTTTTAGTGCAATTTTCTTTTTACGTCACAGGCATTACATAGTATTAATATAAGCATTTCATTGCATATGAATAATAAAATTTGATTTCTATGCTTATTCTCATGCTTTTATCACACTGGACATGAATGATTCATATCGTGGCCCCGGAACAATCGCTCCCCCTCACCACTGCCCCGCTGGCCAGCATTCACATTATTGCCCCTAATCAAGTAAACTTGTGTATCTATAGTCGCCAATGCAGCAGGTAGCAGTATTCACCAGGCTGGTTTACAAGCCACCAAGAATCACTGATGTGGGAAAAGAACAAGGAAGTTGATTCATGCTATACCTAATGTCGTTGTTAGCATGTTTTAACACTGGATACTCTTCCTGCTGCACTCCTCCTCTCCAGTGGCTGAGGTTTGGGCATTGGGTGGGAATTGACCCCAGGCTTCTATATACTGTAGCAGGTGAGAAACCCACCACTGACCCACAAATGCCCCTCAAGCTTAATATTATTGATATTTCAGAAAAAAAGACAATTTTAAGAGCGATCCTTTCGCATACCTTCATATTATCAGTAATGGTGTGAAGAGGATGCAGAGATCATGATCAGGTACGATTAACTTTCATATTTGATTTGAGCCTTGTCCAAGATCATCTTTTCAGGTAGACTCGAACATGGTATGCTGATTCGTGCCTGAGCAAGATACAGATGGTATTACTCAAACATACTGAATGCTGCAGTCATACAGTTCTGCTCCTGTCCAGGCTCGAGACCGCACCCTAATCACTGTATCATGTTTTTTTTGCAGATTTTTTTTTTTTACATTTTCAAAATTGAAATAATTTCTCTACTTATTCCCATTACTTTCTGACTTTCTGTAAAAAAAAAAAAAAAAAATTTCAATGCATTGCTATGTACAACTGTGGGAGTCGGCTGTACAAGAGACAGCAGGAAGCCGTGGGGGAGGAAGGTTGAAGGGGGGGTGTGGAAAAGGTTCTGCAGGACAGCTTCCCATTTCTCGGCTCATTTGCAGCGGGTACGTACAGGTGTCCATGTACACGCACCATATACACACACAGAGGGTTGCGCAGTGTGCAAGCATCTGCTTGCCAAAGTGCTGTTAGCACTGTGCGTTTTCAAGGACGACAGGCCATAGCGAATAAGAAACACTTCACGGGGGCCTTCTGGTCCTATTCAATTGTCTGCCTCTGTGTTCTCATTTAAACACACACACACACACACACACACACACACACACACACACAAACACACACACATGCAGGCAGTGTTTAGATTTTCTGATGACCCAAAATTGGGTGTGTAATTGCTTTTTATCGGTGTGTATCCCAGCTCTAACCACATATGACTGAGTTGTGGTACATCACATACTGTACAAAACGTTCACAGTTGCTCAACCTTTATGTGCATCTCGATCGCTATCCCAAAGTGGGTGTGGCCTAAACTAGAAGCTTTAAGTATGATCTTCTAGCACAAAAAGCACAGAGGAAATAAAACTAGATGTAGAAATGTCAACATAATGAAGCTGGTTCATAATTCGTCAACGCTTCGAAGGTCTGCAAAGGTTTCTGTAAATCTTGCATGCTCAAAAATTTTTTTTTTTTTGGTTGTTTTTGCTCCTAACCACCCGAGATGTTTCCTAATTAATTTAGTTGGTTGTATTTCCCCACAACATGCTACTCGTAATATAAATCAACCCGAACCAGGCAGGAGTGCTGCAATGTTCATGTAAGTAAATTCGATTTTGGATTTCTGTTTTTGCTGAAAAATATTGTCAAATTGCATCACACGCTTACACACACGCACACAAACATATGCACTAGAACAAACCTGGCTTGTTGTGGAAACTTGGAACGAGCAGTAAAATTGCTTACCAGATTTTTCCCTCCTCCTCCTGACACATGTTCGTAGTGCTCAGGTAGACGTATTCCACAATGAGACTCAGCCAGGTGCATGTGCAGAGCAAAGAGCACGAGAAGGTTCTCACCTCAAACCATGACACTGGGAGTGTTTGTATTTGTTTGCATGTGTGTCTGATGCAATGTAATAAAAGACTGTAATAAAAATATTTCCCTGCATGGCGGTGACATGACAGTTGAAGGAGGTGTAATGAGAACATCTATGTTTAATGCTATGGATGATATTGTGATAAGGAAGTCTGGGGATGTACACCGAGTTATACTGAACGGATAAACAGGAAATTTTTTTTTAAATATATATATATACATTCTCTGTTGTGTTAGACGGCAAACAGAAATAGAAATAGAGCCCTCCACAGGACCAGGGGTGGCAACATGTGATCTAGGGTACTGGTTTATAATTAGGAAAGCTGTTTAACCCTACTGTAAGCATACTGTATATTTAGATTTTTATTAGTATTTGATTATTTATTATTAACTTCCTTTAAAAAAAAAGACACAGGAATTTATGTCATAACATGTTTATTACTACTCATTTCTTCACTAATACAATTGGATATGTATTCAGATTCCATGTAACAGCAGGAGGGTGAGACGAAAATAATGACCTTTTAGAAAAGACGAATACAGTACATGAGTATACAACATAAACTTCTTGCTTTTCAATCCACTTTGTTCATCTGTCAACAAGCTTTCGTATTTTTTCATTAAAAAATGTTTCAGTGAGCCACGAATGCACAACTGTCTTCAATTGTTCATCAGAAGTGATTCTTCATCCTTGTAGGGAACCGAACACGAGTGAGATCAGGACTATAAGGAGGATGATTTAACACCTCAGAACTAAGTTTTCGCAGATTGTCATCCGTGTGGGCAGAAGAGTCCGGCCGTGCTCCGTCATGCAGGATCACAACGCTCCTGGATAGTTCAGGCTTCAGCTCTTAAATAAGCGTCTCACTGTAACGAGCACTGTTTATTGTTGAACCTTTTTTCTCATAATGTTCCAGTACTGGCCCTCGAGAATGCCAGAAAATGCAAGCATCAATTTTCCAGCTGATGGTTGACTTTTAAAACTTTGTTTCCACTCCAAACGTTGCCATTTCTTCTACGGCTTGTAGTGATACATTTGTGTCTCATCACCTGTAATGATTCTCCTTAAGAAACTTTTTTCCCCCAAAATATTGTTTGCAGATATCCAGGTATACCCTTAGACTACAAAATAATAATAATAATAATAATAATAATAATAATAATAATAAAAATAAATCACTGCACGCTACTCTTCTTTCATGCAAATTACAAGTGGGACATCCGTTTTTTGCTCGCACCGCAGTTACAAATCGATATAACACAGAGAAGCTTTAATATAACTAGAGCAAGTCGAAAGTTATCTGCACGTCTGTGCATTCAAACTTCTGTTGGCCACACTGGCTTATCAGCGCTTTTTGTTTAAGGCCCAGTCAAGCCTGTGCAAAATTCAGAAGCTTCTTTTTTTTTTTTGGCTGAAGAGTGATTGCTTATACTGTATAAGGTGTCTTTTCTGACTTTTAATCCAGTGGTGGAATACAGTTGTTTGAAAATCTGAAATGTTTTCTGTACTGACTCAATAATAAAATAATAATAAAAAAAATCTCTCACAGTTTGTACTAAAACCTTTGCACAAGTATTGTACATTTCTCTTGTGATGGCATAATTCAATTCAACTATATAAGAAATGGTTATTTTATTTACTTACTGAGCGTACGTACAGGAGACCAAATGAAATCTCTATCTTCAAATTTTTATTTACTTTCTGTTGCTTTAAAATACAAGTCTGGTCTACACATCGCTCTTTGTCCGGACTTTGGAAGCATGGCAAATTACCCAAAGCAACCAAAGTAAACTTGGAAATAATTAGGCATTGTGAAAACTAAATGAGGTGTATTTTCAAGTTGAAGTCAGGATCGAAATGAACTGGTTTTCCCCCAGGTGTTTAATTAAATCTGTAACACTGACAACATCAGTACACTAGACAGACAGAAAACATGGAAATCTGTTCTGGACCACAGCTGTGAAAAACAAACACTATTTTCTTTCTATTATGAATGAAAAATGAGACGCAACATCAAGTGCAAGGAGTGTATTCAGAATACAACGCTAAACATTCAATCCAAAGCAATTCACTTCAACCTTACAGGTCCTCGTACCCTCCATTTGCTAGGTATAAATTTTTCCCAGCATGTGGCGTATTATAATTACTATAATTATAATGATGATGATGATGATGATTATGGGAAGAAATCATAGCTAGGACATTTTATTTCCTGTTAGAAGGACAATATGTAATGGGGATACGTGAGAAATTGTACTTTGTTAGAGTACAATTCTGGAACTATTAATGAAAATGAATAACCAGTACTCTTACACAAGGATGTGCAATACATACATTTACCTCCATTTTCCTCTTTAAATAATTTTTTGCTTTCTTTACTAATATGTCATAGCATTCAAATACATTAGCTAACCACAAAGGCAACGTCTAGTTTTATCTACAACAAATACAAGGGGTGTTTAAGTTAAGAAATTTCTGGTGAATAAAAAGTGTAAAAAAACTGATTAACATTTACAGAAGACTTCAAGCAATGTATGGTGATGAGACTCTTCGGCGAAGTAAAACATCTGTATGGCGCAAACATTTTAAAGAAGACTGTTCATACATGAATGACGGCCAGCCGTGGTGGCCTGCAGCCCATTGCAGTCGATCTTGTGAACATTCAGTGAGTAGGACACCTGTGAAAACTGACGCATATGTCTGTGGGAACTGTACATGAAATCATTTACCCAGACTTTTTGCACATTACAGGAACTCGCTGGGAGTTATCACCATATGTCCATACCGTCCCAATCTCACTCCAAGCTATTTCACACACGTTGAGGCTGTTAAAGGAGTTCCTGGAGGGCCAGCGTTTCAGACGTGAAGCAGGAAGTCTGATCCTGGCTCCAGTATACTGAGAAAACTTTCTACCTTGATGGTATCCAAGTATCCACTAGTGAAACACTGGGATAAGTGCATTAGTGTAGCAGAGGGAATAAACGGAGGATTTACGCTCATAATTATGTTCTGTTATTCCGCACAATCAAAAGTCCCGGTTTGACATGAACACCTCTCATATTTTCTTCCTACCTGGCTGCTTGGCCAATTAAACATGAGGTTTGATGAACTTGTGGTTAAAAGGATTTAAATCTTTGACACATTGCTATGTTTAATCATAGATAAGTTTACTTTCATTCATATACATATTTGATACTTTTATACAATATGAGTAGGATTTTGATTCAGTATTGACTTCTATTGAAGCACAGCTTCTCTTTGCTTTTTTTCTACCCCAGTAGTGGTAAGATCAGTTTTTTGGGGCATGAAGGCACATAGACACTGTCCACATCACAACACTCTTCTTGAAAGCTATTACCCAAGGTTTCCACTGCAATCCCATAGTGTGTCCAAAAAAAAAAAAAAAAATCTACCTACCCAAATTAGTACAGTCGACCACCAAAACTGGCGAGGGTTGCGTTCCTAGAGTACCCGTGAACAAAAAAAAAAAAAAAAAGTCGAAATGCAAGAGAAATCTTTTTATTTTATACTATTTTTTTTATACTACTTTTTATTTTTATTAAAAAGTGTTGTATGTCAAGACAATAAAATGAGGAGAAGGAGTGATTTAGCTTGCCAAGGTGTTGTTATGTTCACCGGTCAGCAAGAGGCTGAAGACCCCACATAATAATCATAGTCATTGTAGTAAAATATGTTTAAGGAATGGTAATTCGCAAGTGGTAATGATGTAATGTGGATGTGAAACATTAGTTCGCCTACATGACCAGAAACATGAACAGAATCACATTATATGTCATATGAATTCATTTACAGCATATTTTTCATATTATTCTAGTGTCTGATGAAATAGAACCGAAACAGATGTGACGTTTCCAGGTGAAGAGACATCAGAAGAGTCTCTGACACCTTAAATGCTTTTAGCAAATATGCTATTATATATAGCATATAGAGAACTGTAGGCTTAGAGTATGTTTTAAAGTAAAGCCACAAATACTGATACATTCTGGGTACAAATATATATATATATATATATCTTTTGCCGAACCACAATATATAAAACTTGCTTCATCACATTAGTTTATTCACAATTTTTGGAAGTCTCCACAATATATCAATATAAACACTTTTCATCACTGCATCTTTTCAGCACAAATTCGGTGACTAACAATGTGATACCAGGACTACATGACCTTGATGCATCCTGTCTTGTCATGCTGATTAATTTCCAGAATGATAGATCATGGTCTGTCTAAAATTTGAATGAGAAAAATGGCCTACCTTCCGAGCGCTATACACTGGTTCAAAATATTATATGAATGAATGGCAGTAAATAAAATTGGCCATTTTTTTCAGTACATGCAGTATAAAGTTCTGAGTGCTCAGAGATCATTAACAGAGTCGTAGGCAGAAAAATGTGTTTTAAAAACAACTTTAACAACAAAAAAAGAAAAAGAAAATGATGTGATATGATATTTCCTGTGAATTTATGATAAGGCAGTGTTTTATAGATATTCGCCTGGCAGAAGTAATAAAGTGGGGTCATGATACACAAGCTCATCCTCCAACATTATAGATTGTCCTAAAAACACAACAGATTCGGTCATTATTAACGTGCCTAGCTGCAAAGAGGACACACCCCCACCCCCACCCCAATTGATCCGAGGACAAACTTTTTAATAAACACATATCTCCTTATGGATTGTGCAGAGGCCTGGATGGTAATGGGACTCGTGACCTATGAAATGTGCTGAAGATGAATGAGGTGCTGCAAGGCTTCAGGACGTGTTGTGCTGGCTACAGCGAAGCTCTCATGGAAATCAGAATGATCGATCAGAATTGATACTCCACCTCGGAGCGGAGAGCCATCCGTAACATGCCACTTTTAATGAGAAAAGTGTAGAGTTCGGAGAAGTTCGGTATGAAGGATGGGCAGAGAGGACAGCGCGAAGGAGTGGCAAAGCTCCCTGGGGAAGATGTTCAGGTAGCAGATGACAGGACAAGGACCCAATATATGGTGGAAGACAAATGACCACCTTGGCTCAAAGATAACATTATCACCCAGTGTCCTTTGTGCATATACTTTGAGCTTAAGCTTGTTCATAAGCAAAGGCGTCAGGAAAATAAATAAATAAATGCAGATGAGGAAGCCTATACAACAAGAAAGGAAGTTAATTTTTTTCTTTGACATGATGGAAACATTATATAATAATATTTCACTATTAGACATGTAAAAAATAAAGCATGAGGCAGTAGTTTTTAGAATCATAAATCTAAAGATGATGTTCAGTGGGAAAAAAAGAAAAAAGAAAAAAGATCTGACTTTGCTGTTTCAGAACTGATAAAATCCCACTTACTCTCCTGCTGTGACGTGGACCAATCTGTTTTATTCCTTCTTTTCCAGACTGCACAGCAAAAAACACAAGCTATATACTTCAGTAATGCCATGTTCTGGTAATGCACCTTGACACAAGTAGCTCTTCTTTACAGATATGGTGCTGCTGTTGTTTCCAGAGCCTAAATAATTGATGTCAGGGGCTTGAAGCTGTAATCATTTTGTCACATTTTAAGTTATTTATGGCTGCTGTTTTACTGGCAACTGCAACAAAGTGAGCAATAGTCTTACAGCCAGCGTTAAAACTTTGAGCACTGATCTTTCATCTGGTGCTTTATTGTGGTATATGTTGATGGCTCTGTTCTGTACATAGACCGTTAAGGTTGTCATGAAACCAGAAGTACAAATTGTTTTCAGTACTAAACTCCTACCTTTAATGAGGGAGTGGTATGTCTGAGTAAATGTTCAGGACATGTTCTGGCAAATCAGAAAGAAATCAGGGAGATCGATTTGATAAGGGCTGATACTCCATCCCAAGCTGGTTCCCTAAATTCCATGTGCTATTTAATGTAATTGGAAAATAAAGCACAATGATGATGGAAATGCGAACCATCCATCCATTCATCCATCCTCAACAGCTTAACCGAAATCGGGTTGAGGGTAGCAGTTCCAGCAGGGAACCCCAAACTTCCCTTAACCAACTCTAACTGGGGATCCTGATGTGTCCCAGGCCAGTGTGGAGATATAATACATATCAGTATTTACAGTTTGAGCTCGACGCATTTATGCGCTCTGTCGCTTGCGGCCAATGGGCACCTAAGAGAGATCAACACATTTTCGGCTTCAATAGACACAGAATACCTCAGATTGAAACACGACTGCCCCTACAGGTAATGAACGTCATTTTCACAGCCTCCCGCGAGGTGCCGCGGCAGCGCAAAGAGAAAAGATCACTTTTCTCGAAACGCGCGTTCTTATTGGCCACATCTGTAGTCTTCGATCTGGCCTAGAGAGGCGTCCTGGTGGCATACATATGGTTCTGCTCTGAGCTTCTCATGAATGACTGATCTCCAAGGGAAAAGACTCTCGTGAGATAACCGATTTCAGCTGTTTGTACTCGCGATCTTGTCCTTTTGGTCATGGCCCAGCACGCATAACCATAGGTGAGGGTAGAAACGAAGATTGGTTGGTAAACATCAAGTGCCAGTGTAAACCAGTGGCTTAAAATATACCCAGTTTCATGAACAATAACAGCTCCAGGAACATTTAATGAAAAAAAAATTGTACTACTGGCTCAGTGGTTAATGCTATGGACTATATTGAAGTTGGAAGTTCACTTATAAGTTTTAATTCTTGATCACTGAAGAGCATTTAAGTTCTGTTTTTTGGTCCTGGCATCACACATAGACTGACTGGAGTCAGACTAGCTAAGCACATTCCCGAAAAAGCTAATGCAATGTGCACAGGATGTTCTGTTGTGTCTCTTTTAATTGCTGTAATTAGGAAAACGTCTTGTCTTTGAAGGACAATGGTCTGAAAAGGTTCAAGAAAAGCTCCAGTGGGGCAGGTAATGGTGAACTGGAGGGGCAGAATGGCAAGAACCTAACCATGTTTTCGTAAATAAGGATGCCCTGGGGTACACAGTGTATGATCGACCAATGCTTTTTCCATTTTGTAGTCTCATAATGTAGCAAAGTGTGTTTTTCTCTTGGTAGTTACTTATTAATATGCCATTGATGAGCAATTATAATATTTTTTCATGCAGTTAATCAACATTTTAGTTTGATCCCCTTACAAAACCTCATCAGAAAAAAAAAAGAAAACCAATTGTTATTATCCTTTAGTTTAACCTATCGTTGAGACCTTAACCATTTCTTATGTTGAATAATTTGACTCATTTATTTATTTCATATCAGCAACATAAAAGACATCCTTCTGAACAGATCACTTCAAGTTTTGTATCATCAACACCTTTATCTGAGCTGGAGAGCTGCACGGTTTAATATGAAAAGAAAAAAAATTACATTGCAATTATTTGGACACATTTTGTGATTTTGATATCAACTACAATAAGAAACAATTAAATGTACCACTTAGTAACAGCAAATAATGTTACTTAAGATGATGTTTGGCAATATTTATTTAGCACCTCAAATGTTATTAAAAAAAAATATCCAAATACTTTAAATTATTGAGAAGCCCTACTGTATCATAAATTTCTGACTATACGTACTGTATATGACCTGTAATTTAGATTTTAGTGTGATTAATTGTGCAGCTCTGCTCTGGTACTATATCCAGGTCTCACATTTCCCTTCACATTCAAATGAGCATAAAAATTCTTAACCATAATCACTATTGTCTGATTCTCAGCAGATCTCTCCGGTAGGGTGCCTTCCATATTTAAGCACTCACTTTACCTCCATTTTCAAATCTGCTGCCCCTTCACTTTTGTCTTGTAGTGCTGCTCGGAGAGCGCTCGTAACTTCTCAGCAGCCTGTGCACAAACACACACACACACACGTACACAGTTAGTCAATCAGTTGTTCTCGGCTGCTTTGAATCAACACTTAAAAAAAAAAAAATAGAGTTAACCACATCTCAGCAGGAACGTCCGGTAGAAAAATAACTCTGCTGTAAAGAGAAGAAAACAATCAAGTTCCCCCGATGCCAATGTTGAATTGAAACAGGAGATGCAAACTTGTTTCAATAAAGTCAGCGGACGTAGCAACACCGCCGCAGAACACATACGGCGGAGCCATGCACGGAGCCGTAGGATGCGACTGGTATTCACGCCTGGCGCATGCAGAAAGCGAGCCGTGGCGGGCTTTGATGTGTGAAAAAGGAGGGGAGCTACAGTCTCCACTTAGGCTCTCAGGAAGAGTGATTAAACAGACTAGTGCCCCTGTCATTTCCTGATCCAATTTCTTCACAGCATCACGCCGCTTAATTCCTATGCCACCCACTGCTCCGGCACAATTTGATAGCGCCTGGTGCTGTGGCTAACAGAGGTCAGTCTCATAAGCAGCGGCAAATCTGCAGCTGGGCTCTCCACAGGCCTGGAGCATTCACTAAGCCATAATAAATGTTACAGCGCATTAAATCACCCTAAAAGTGCACCTTCACATTGAGAACGCAAATTATTCAATCAGGAAATTGCTGCACTAAAAGATAAAAAGGAACCCTCGCATTACATTTAGCACCTTTGCGACTCCCAAAATGCTCTGATGTACTAAAAAAAAAAGTTATATGTAGACAGACATTAATTTATTGCAGTTTTCTCTCAGATTTGTATTCATTCATTCATTCATTCATTCAAGGAGAATGTGTCAACCAACCATAACATTAAACCCATCTTGTGCCATGTTAAAAAAAAAAAAAAAAAAAAGGTCTGACCCCTCACGGCATGATCCAACAAGATCTCATAAGGTATCAGGATGTTAGCAGCAGATCCTTTAAGTGCTGGAAGTGGTTAGTGTTGTGAGGTGTGTAGTGTGTTTTGATCACTTCAGTAAAGGAACCAACCGTGTGCTTGGTGTAGAATTCATCGACTTTGACTGGTGTAAAGTTTTTCAGTTGGTTCATCCGATGTAGAGATTAAACCAGTACAACCAGTTAGGATGGAGGTGTTGGGTCTACAGATGTGTTACACTGGATAAGGCTCTTGTAGCAGTGTGTAGACGCTGGCCCAGATGATACGGGTGAGTATTTGGTGCACAGTTGATGGATCGGTTCAGGTGATTTATGTGACCCAATCTGATTTGCTCAGTCAGGTAGTCAGATCGAGCCAAAGTGTCACAGACACACACACTGGCAGACCGACAGCCAGCTGATGGCACTGGCTAATTTGATCAAGATATCAATCACATGTCCAGAAGGAGATCAGTCAAGAGATGGACATTATGAGTTCTGGCCTGCTGTGAACAAGTCGACTGGAACGTAGGATGACAAGAAGTGAGGACGGAGAGATGGAGGGCCCCAATTCTACCCCGTTTTCTTTTTCATACAAGACAGGGTCATGCAGCATGGCATGTGCCTGACAGCAGCTGACAGGTAGCGAGGATGTGCCGTATGACTGGCCTCATTAAAGCACTAGGTACTAAAAGCTGCGAGGGCTTTTTTTTTACCCAGTTAAACACTTCCTAAAAGTCTATTGTGCCTTATGCTTTTGAAAATGTAAAACTTTATCACATCTTTTCAAGTCACTTGCAAGCATTACCTGATCTGCAGTTTCTGGAGTATTCTCCAGGTTAGTGGAGTAATTGCTCCAATTTATGTCACTTCACCGATTCACAGTTACTTACAGGTAAGTGGTGGCATTCGGAGACAGATAAAGTGCAAGTCCTCAAAATAGAAACACTGCCGAGCTGAATATGATGTACGAAGTAAGCCAAAGAAATCTGGCATACCACAAATATTATACCACCCTGAAATCATTGGGTAGGACACTCAAAGCTGAAGCAAAAAAAATAAATAAATAAAAATGCCGATACTGACCTGTTCGGGTGTGAGGTCACGCTGCTCCTGAGCGAGCATTTCATAACCCACCATGAACTTGCGGACGGTTGCCGAGCGCAGTAGAGGAGGGTAGTAATGCGCATGAAGCTGCCAGTGGCTCATATCTTCTTCGAGATGACTTCCCGTTGGCGCTCCTGAAGCACATAGGGGGGGAAAAAAAGATACGTTGTTGTCGTGTTTAGGCTAGACACAAAACTACAGTTCCTGCAAACAGTTAATGATTGTTACCAGATGAAATCCGACAGCAGCTGGACAGGCTGAACAATGCTGGCAGATTTGTATTTGTTTACAGTGCGGAAACGTCAGCCCGACTGACAATCATGATAGCTACCATGTGGAATCTATCGCTGCAGTTTACTGGGGAAATGTATTAACACTTCATTAGCTGGATATTTGTAACGTTGGCATCTCTGCTGTGAATCAAACGCTAATAGTCTAGATAAAATGTACAGGGACAGATAAAAGCTGACACTTTGAGAGCTTCGCTGAGCGGTTCAGTCCGCCGGGGTCTGGTTAGAGTCCTAATTAACAACGCAGCAACTCGAGCAAGCCCGTCTGCAAATGTCTGCATGCCAGTGGCACGCAAGGAATCTGTTGTAAGGCTTCATGGTGCGTATTAAGGTATAAACTGACCATGAGAACCAGTGGTTTGGCTTCAGTCCCAGAATACCCTGTAATATATCCCTATAATGATAAATGAAAAGCGTATCATGGAAGTGAAATATGCTTCGTCCTGTCTGCTTCAATAAAATGCTCGTTAACATCCTTCACAGATATTCCTTCCTGTTCTTATTGTCTCTCTCTGGCCATCTCAGCTCACTTCCAAGGAGTGTTATTGCATCTAGGACGAGCAATTTTCCTCCTTCCAGAGACGCATATTCACACTCGCGCTCTGACTTGCCGGCTAAAACGACGAACATCTCAAGTTTCCTATCCCTTGTGTTGACTTTTCCTGGTTTGTATTTGATTCAGTGTGACTTCTGTGCTGTGTGAAGCGTTGAGGCGACTGCTGGACGATGGCCATTTTAATTCATGCCAGAGAAAATAATTCAGAGCTTAGCTCCGCGGCGGTGCCGACGGTAAATAATGGCAGGAGCCGTAATAACGTTTGGCAAGACGGCCAAGTGTAGCAAGCGATCCCGGCATGAGGATGTACAGCACGCTATGTACACACAGTGGCAATGACATCACTGCTAATTAAATTACAAGCAAGATGTTCATTTAGTCATCCAAAGAGGTCGCGGGGCGCAAAATAACCCCAGCGCGCGGTCGCTCAGGCACTAGAATTAACACGGTGAGGTGCTGATAAAGAATCATGCTTCTAAGTTAATGCGTAGAGGTCAGGACTTGCAAGGGCAATTACAAGCGAACATCAAAGGGCAACTCAATCAAATGAATAAATCATAATGTGCAGTAAAATTGCATGTGCTTAAATGTCTCCAGTGGAATCCAAAAATATATACGTAGATAATGTTTTTATTAAACCACTTGAACAATAAGTGTCGCAGACTTCCATTCAAGGCACTTCTACATTTTTTGCAATTATTTATTTATTTACTTAACTTGCTTATTTATTTTGCCAGTTTGTTCAAATTAGTAGACATATGTGAGACAACTCTGCGGATCATTTGGATGCTGTGGTTTGAGGGGTGTAGCCTCCATGGATCAGACTTGTTTGTGCATTCCATTGATGGTCAGTCTGACTGAGATCTGGAGAATCTGGAGGCCGGGTCAACGCAATGAACTCATTCCTGCTGAGTCCCATAGACAGCAGGCTGTGTCCGGCATTGACGTTTTTATTCAGCTATTTGTGCTACAATGGCTTTTCTGGGGGATCGGACCAGTTCCCAACAAAAGCCTTGGGTGCTTATGATCCTGCCACCAGTTCACTGGTACTATATATAATTGATGATCAGTGTTATTTTAGTCACCCGGAGGTGGTGTACAGCTGATTAAAAAACGCTACATTGCATACATAATTATAGCACTACTGTATGTGAAAGAATTACTCGAATATATTTGTAACCTTTTATGAATTAAGTTACTAGATACCTTAAACAAATGTACCCTTTACATAAGTAGGAGACACATTTCAATATCAACTATCAATATCTTCTTAATATTATAATATTATAATTCTTATTATTAGAAGAAGTACTAGAAGTAATCGTATTGATCTTATTATACCACTTTATGTCCTGTACATAGACATCCAACAACGCATGTCTGTGGGAGAAAACCGGAATACATAGAGGAAACCCAACAATCACTGGGAGAACATGCACACGGGCCATGGGCACAATTCAAAGCCCCGACACAAGAGATGCCACAGGCAATGCAAACCACTAAGCCTTCATGCTGCCAAGTTGAAATTGTTAGCTATTATTATTATTATTATTATTATTATTATTATTAGATGAAGGCAGTTATATGAAGGCAAAGGTGTAGGCCATCCACAGGTTATATATCTATATATATGGCCATAACTATGTGGCACCTGACCATCACACGAACATCTGCTGAAAAACTGTGTGTGTGTGTGTGTGTGTGTATCGACTTGGTCTCTCCTTTGCCTTTAAGCTCTACTCTTCCAAGACTGTATTGTAAAACCGCAGCTATGAGGATTTGTGCTCAGTCAGTCTTTAGATCATTACGGAGGTCAGGCACTGATGTTGGGCAAGGAGGCCCGGTTTGCATTTGGCATCCTAATTAATCGCAAAAGTATAAGTAGTTGAGGTCACACCAACCTTGGTAAACAACATAAAAATAATAAATATAATAAAAATAAATATTTTAATTTAGAAATGTATATAATAATGTATGTAAAAAATAATGTAATTAATGTAAATTTATGTAAAAATATATATTTTTAAAAATGTTATTAAACTAAGCCAAATGTAAATAAGTAAAAATTACATAGAGGTAAATACAGAGATGAGATTTGTCCTGGCAACAGAAAAAAAATGCTCATTTTAACACAACAATAGTTCACCTTAAATTTTAAAATTAAAAATTTGATTTAATTGATTTTCTTTTCTTTTTTCCTTTCTAATAGGATGGAACATGTATGAGCAGAACATTCACTCAGTTGTAAAAACTGTATTTAAAACATTTAAAAACCAAGGAGAATATCCTAGTGAGGATCAAAAAAAACATTTTTAAAAAAAAGGGACGTCGATTCATAAAATTTTTTAAAGGTTTTTTAAAGTTTATGATCTTAATCTGATTAAACTATTGTAATACTAATATATTTTTGATGAGTTTTTGATGAGATTTAAAGAGAAAGTTTTTTTTCCCAAGTATAACTTCAAAATCAAACATGTATTATATGTACATTACAACATTACAATAGTTGCTTGGTCGTTAATAAATTTTCATGGTCTGCACGCTGACTGTGAAATGTGTCACCCAGAACGTGAGTACAATGTAAGTAATGGGGGTCAAATTCCACAACCCGGGCAAAACTGCTTTCCAAAGTTCAGCTGAGACTCATGTGAAGCTTCTGCAGTCCCATAGTCCCAGTGAGCTGAAGTTTTTTTGTGTATTTAATACAAATTGAACTTGTTTCTTTCCCCACAGGGCTAGTTCCAGTTAACCAGACAGCTAGTTCATGGGAAAGATTTTATAACACAATAAACTTTTTGAAGTGTACTTATTGAATAGGCAAAAAACCCCTAAACTATTCCTTTAATTAAGAAAATGGCAATCTTGACATGATTGTTAAGGATGCCCTGCACACTGCATTGTAAAGTACACTCAGTATATTCAGTTGATTTTCTTTTAATTTGAGGCTTGTGTTGATTAAATAATTCAAAAGAACAAATTAAAGTAAAATTCCACATCTCCAAAAAGTTCCTCATTACCAGTCACTAATTTGGGGTGTAAACTTTGGATAATGTGTGTAGACTTGTTCTACCTGGAGCATTATTTACCGTGCATTCTTGTTTCCTGAAAAAGTGATGGGATTCAGAAAATTGGCCTCCATGCTGCATCATTCCAAATGAAATACATTTCATTACTCGAGAGAAGAGGGAAGCTGGGGTTTGTTATATAATCTGCGAGACGAGCTGAACGGCAAATTGTGTGATTCGTATTAGTCCCGAAAGTGAGTCTAAACAGCTTGAGGGTAGGGAATGTGAAAATGTGGTCAAGATGCTGCGGCACCCAGTCTGCTCACACACATTTTCTTCTTCTTCTGCGATTCTTTAAGAATGCGTACCGCCTCGGACAAAGGCCTTATTGGGATGAGTGGCAGATCTCATGAAGGTTAATACAATTTTGAAAGATTAAATAGAAATACAGAAATACGCCCGCGCAGGTCTGGCCGTCACTCCTTAGAAGAAGTCACAGGTGCGCTTTATGGGAATTTGATTGGTTGAAGTTCCTCATTAGGCGCAAACATGTTACTCGCTCAACAGTGGTGGGAGCTAATTAGCTCCTTCTCTCCAAACTTCGACAGAACAAACAAACAAGAAAAGCAGCAACTTTTTTTGCGCAAATTAATGAGCGTGTTTGGGGGAGAAAAAAAAAGAAAAAAAAAAAAAGCATGGTCTTTTCCACTAGAAGGGACATGTAATGACGTCCATTATTAATTGCGACTCCAAGGGCCCTCGGTCCTTGAATGAAAATATCTTCCTACAGACCAATTAGCATGCTGGGGAATGGACAGTAATTGTTAGTTGTCACAAAAAAAAAAAAAAAGAGGATGATATGAAGAGACTGATAAGGTATAGTGTCTAATGTGAAGAATGAGTGTTGGAAGGGCAGAGGAAATTAACTGACATATTTGACATATAAAGAAACCTGAAGCCTGAAGAATAATGGTGTCAGAGGAAAAAAAGGGAAGCCATTTGTAAATGCTGCAAATATGTTTTTTTTTTCTTTGATAAGAAACACGTCTAAAAAAAATTCAAAGTTTCCAAAAAAGGACTATTTCTAATTTCTTCCCTTTGTCAATGCCAATCTGGACGTGAATACACTCTGCAAAGAGTGATAGCCTCATACCAAACTCCAGCTGAGCAGATATACTGTATGCTGTTTTCAAGCTGGAGGAATGACTGAACCAAGCCGAAAGTAGCCAAGCAAGAAATGAGACTGAACACACCTGGACAGAATGTAACAGCTGAGGACAAAAGAGTTATAAAGTGAAAGAGTTTAGCTCTGGGAAAGCAGCACTCTCCCACCGCATTGCCTGTCTGCGGATGTATAGGAGAAGGCAAACAAGACAAATAAATTGACTGCTACTCATGCCTTTAAGGCAAGCAGCAATCCCGGCTTCTCCTTATTAGTCTTCCACTAGAGGTCAATTACCCGGACACGTTGAGAAAATAACTTCTGTTTTAACTTTCCTGACTGTGGCCCGGCTTTGTAAACACAGGACTAATGAAAATAATTCATGCCCATCTTGATACAAGGCTCTAAACCCCCAGTGTCTTTCCAAAGGCTGGTAAAGGCACCAAGCACTAGAGTAAACTATAACACCTCCTGCAGTATAGCCTGAAATTGTTCACGGTTTATACCTTGCATAACATAAGACTACTTCATCTAAATTACTATTAGACACATATGTGGCATTATTTTTAACAATACACTAGAAACGATCTATTCATACAGATGGTGCAATGATGGTCCTAATGAGAATAGGATCATTCAGACACAATATTAAACCACTATTCGTTTCAAGTCATTCGTAAAATTTATATGATTAGTACAGTAAGTACTGCGTTCTAAACAAACAATGCAAGGCTTATTATGCTTATTACTTAGAAGGTATAATGTAAACATATGATATCCTTGTTAGGAGTCATAGTTACTGTCGTTGTATTGTGCAAAAGTCTCGATCCACCCCTTATTTCTAAATATTCTGCTTCCAAAGAGACAGACTTTCTTGTATTTTTAATGTAGCTGAGTGGTTGGAACAGATAAGAGGGGAAACGAGGTTGATGCTAAGGTTGTTACATACAGTAAACAACCAATTTTTAAACTGTATCTTTAGGAGCTGTTCAGCCTGTCACAGTAAAACATTTGCTCTTATTTTCTTAAATTAAACTCATTCTCCCACATTCCCTATACAGTTTTCCTGTTTCCTGTGGCGGGAGGCCTAGAGTTTATCCCAGGGATCTCGGGGGCATAGGACGGGATGCCAATCCACTGCACATAGTACAAATACACTTGTACACTCATACATTATGGGCAATTTGGAAAGGCCAATTAGCCTACCCTGCATGTGCCTGGGCTGTGGCACAACATGTGGAGGAAACCCATCACCCATCATCTCCCCACCCGGGGGGAACATGCAAACTCCATGCACACAGACCTGAGGCGAGAACTGACCACTGACCATGGACATGTGAGAACACAGAGCTAACCACTATGCCACTGTGCCTCCATTAAATGAATCTACATAATTCATTTATTTTAATGTAAAAAAATGAGGGGTGGCTCAAGACCATTGCTAAGTACTGTATATAATAGTGTAGTTTGAAATGTAAGCAATGTTCTGGAATTAATGGAATGACTCTTCCATGAACACTTAATTTGTACCAGTGGTTGGTTGGGTAGAACTTAAACATTGCAATAACATAAATTAACATCTAACCCATCTTGAACAATGTATTCTGTATAGTGGGATAAAAAAGTGCGAAGTTTAGACTCTTACAAATATATGATAATATGCAGAACATGATGGAAATTTACAGTATTTCCATAAACAAAAAAAGTAGGCTCCTTGATTGTTGTCACATGCTGTTTCTATCAGCATTAGTTTTAACATTTCTTAAGGCTTCTTTACTCAGCTTGATCAGAGGTCTCAAAATGCAAGCATGGCAAAACCACTTGGTAAGAGCCCAACGCCAGTAGACATTCCTTCACCTCTGCCAAAAAAGTAATGAAGAAATAAAACTTGGAAGTGCCATTTCGAATTGAAAAATGTGTCAGTAGCAACGAGGATGTCGGGTGCCAAGTTATCTACATTTCACTTGCAAGCAATTAGTATAAAGTTAATTATTTGGATGCTCCCATGGCTGCACATCGTACACTTAAGACCTAAGCATTCCTCATGCGTAGGCAATGTTTGGTTGATTTCTGCAAACAATATGACATAATTGTAGTCCAAATGGATGCATTCCAGGAAACATGACTTTGTAGAGTGGCGATGTCCTTCCTTTAGTCGTAGAACTTGTCATGAAATTTCAGCGGTGTCACCTGCAGTAATGGAACACTCATAAATGATGATGATGGGGAGAGGGTTTGATGGTGACTTTGTCCTATGCAACTCGTCTCATGTAATGTTACACAATGATGATGAGGGCTTTAGTCCTGCACAAGCTTTAGAGGCTTCCGGTTAAAATATTAGCATCTTGGCCATCTTTATCGAATGGAATATCTTTAACGTACAGGTTTAACCAAAATGTCTGGCTTTGTGAGATGCATGGTATGGCCAAGAAGTACCCGAATATGTCATATTGTCCTACTGCTGCTTTAACCATAAAACCTATGCCTTGGCTTCTCCCAAGCTGCTGTGCAAGTTCGTCTTTCAAAACACATCTCTGTTTATTCACATCACCCACCTCACATGTTAAACAGCTTTTACTAGACTATATACTCCAAGTCAAAATCAACACCCTACAGTCAAGAGCATCATGGAGAATTTCCAATGAGCTGCACAGAGCATGAAGGAGAGAACTATAGAACATAGTGTGGTGCTAATTTGGCCACACATCTGGTTTGTGTACAGCAACAGTATATCAAGATGGAATCCTGAATATTTAGCTTAATATCATTCCGATTGTGGCAGGAAGCTTTTTTTGTGGGGAGTACAGACATGGAATATATTTACATATTCATTTTTATAGGAAAAAATACATAGCAAGCAAAAAAAACACTCAGAGATAAACAGGATGTTGCAGCGGAGAGAAGCAGTGCAGAATTGCCCCCTTACTGCTTCTTGGCTTGCTTGCACAGCAAAGGTACAGAATAGAAAGTGAGACATGAGGGAGTGTTTGGTTAGGGCTGAAATTCTCCACCGCTCTGTACTTCAGCCTAAGATGTTGAAAAATTAAAATCCCCAGTAATAAACCTCAAACAGAGCAACCTGCCTGCAACGGAGCCTTAAATGCATCCGAGCTGGAATCAGCTTAATAGCTGTGTAAGGCTAATCTTGTATGCCTGACCGCCTATTTAAATAAGCCTGACTAAGGCCCATTATAGATGTCAGCATCACATTTACAGGGATAATTCATCTGCCAGAGATGAAATGGCCTGTGGATCCAAATGACTGTGGGTTATGGTGGGTAAAAGATGTGACCCTCCACGAGGAAAGGAGACTCGTATGGACAGCCGCTAGTAAGAGAAATTCGCTTCACATGATTGGGGTGTTCAAGTCTAATCAAGCGCATATAAATTACACTTATACTGGCTGGGTAAAACTGCTGTGCAAAAAGGATGCATTTTGAGGGGGAAATAAGGCTTCGCTATCCATAGTATTTGAGTTGGGCGGCACGGTGGTGTAGTGGTTAACACTGTCGTCTTGCACTGCCAGGGTCCGGGTTCGATGCCCGGCCAGGCTCGGTTCCCATCTCTGTGTGCATGGAGTTTGCATGTTCTCCCTGTGCTTGGTGGGTTTCCTCCGGGTACTCCGGTTTCCTCCCACAGTCCAAAGACATGTAGGTTAGGCTAATTGGTGTTCCTAAATTGCCCGTAGTGTGTGAATGAATGAGTGAGTGTATGTGTGTGTGTCTGTGCCCTGCGATAGATTGGCACCCGGTCCAGGGTGTACCCTGCCATGTCTCCTGGGATAGGCTCCAGGCCTCCGTGTGACCCTGAATACAGGATTAAGCAGTATAGATGATGAGTGAGAGTGAGTATCTGAGTTGTATGTAGAGAGAACCCATGGATCAGGCGTACCACAGCTTTGTTAACTACCTCAAACATCCATATTTTGGCTGAAGCCCTTAATTTAACATCACCTTATGATGCACAAAACTGGTGGCTCGATCGGGCTGTAGATTGTGTTCTTTTGGTATGGTTTGGCATGGTGAAGAGTCACCCCAAACAAGTTCTTCTGGCTTTATCCCATGTTGAACACTTCAATTCCAAAAGCTGATTTATGCTTCTGTGTCAAGTCTATGCGAAGCCTATGCCATAGGTTATACTGTACAAGCAGCCTACGGCATTGTGGGGATTTATATTTGTACGTCGGTGTGTTTCTGTCGCTCTGCAATTGCAACAGTTTTTTTTTTTTTGTATTGGAACTAATCAATGTTGAAAAACAGCTGCTTTTTTCTGAAATTACTGCAATGCAGAAATAAGAGAAGACGTTCAGTATGATGTTCACTTCAATAAAAAAATGCAAGTGTAGAAGAAGGAGCCAGAAATGCGCTGCTACCGAGCAGACCAATCACTGTTTTTGTGGTTTGCATCACAGTGACGTTTATAGTTATATTTCCGGGGAGGTGCACATGAGGCTATGCTGTAGCCTTTCATTCAAGAAAAATTGTATGGCGTAGATAACCTACGGTGCAGGGAGAGGTCTCGGAAGACCCCACACCCAATCTGCGAGGCCTCAAGGTTCACTGACCGATTTGATGGAAATTAAATGATTACAATGATCTAAATACCACTAAGAGACTTTGAACTTACATGTTCTTGACCAGTCATTAAAATCCCAGCAGACAAAACATCTGTTGGTACGATACAGTCTCTGAGAACTGTGAAATTGATTCCAAGCGGATTTAGCAGCTTGTGGTGAAGCAACATTTTTATTAACTTACCCACAATAGATTTTTCCCTTAATTACATTTTAATTACATGTCACTCATTATTTTGTCATCATTTGCTTCAATACTAGTGCATTATGAGGACGTACAGTATTTATGTATAACTCCAGCTGGGACAAGTTACTAACCGCGCTCTGCATGAGGCATTGTGGTTTAAAAGAGATTTTGAAATGGTAGAAATGGTCAACATCAGAGCTACAAAAAGAGCTTGGGGTTGAATTAAAGAGGCAATTGGAGTTCAGTACCAAAGATTAATATGTTAATGAATTCAAGTTCTAATAAATGATGACTTTTGTGTCTGTAAACAGTGCCGAGGACATGGCTATGTCTGAGAGGAAGTTAGATTTCCTATTTAAATGAAAAAGCAAAAAAAAAGCAAAAATGACCCAATTCAATAAGAAAATGGCTTTGGCAACATTTCTGAAGCTGCGCCAAGCAATATATGCAGCACTGATTCATTGAATGTAGTGCAACAATCCCAAACCACATTTTTGTGCAATCTCATTGTGAATAAGTGCTCTTTGTGTGTTTAGGCTTGCTCTGCAAATATACTGTATGCTTAGGTTTGTTCTAGACCAATTTGTTATATAACACATTCTTTACCCAATTTCAGTACATCAAACCCAGCGTATTTAAAATCAGTCAGGAGCGTTACATTTGTTTTATGCATCTATGAAATCTATCCTCTGAAAAAATAAAAAAATAAAAAAATATTATATATTTCAGAAGGGTTAAATTAATGGGCCTTATCATGCTAAGAAAACAACTAAGGATATTCAAATTTACTTGGAACTGGGTTAAGAACCCTTCAACACATCAAAAGGATGGATAGTGCTGAACCATCAACTTTGTGATACAAAATGTGCTCAGAAAATCATGATAAATGGAGATTATTTAAACAATTGGTGAAATCGCATGGTACAAAAGCAACAGTAAAATCCTTAGCTTTGTTACAGTACGCACACAATGTGATGAGAAATCACAGAACTGGGACTAAACAGCTGCGTGGGCATAAGATAAACAATTGTTAGTGAGATTAATAAAAAAAAAAGAACTGACCCTATTCCAGAGTCAATTCACCCATCATGCATTTTGCCCAGTGTTATGATCTGGGGTTGCTTCAGTTGGTCAGGTCTAAGCTCAGCAACATTATGAGGCAATGAAACAAAGTTAGCTGATGACCTGCATGAGGTTATCACATCTAGGGGGTCTTTCTTCCCTGATGGCGCAGACATACAGTATTCCACTGCTTCTGTGAGCATCAGGAATCATTTTCACACAAGAACTGACCACCACATTGTGTCCTGTGGTCAAAGCTAAAAGTGATGGAATTAAATCTTAGTGTGTGTTCAGTATCTCTACTGAATATTTTCAGGCAGATATAAAAGAATAACTAATCGAATTTGACAATTTCAAAGAAAATCCCTATTTAAAATCATTATATTAGTGTTACTGGGTTGACATCCAAGTTCAAGTCTGTTTTTAAAAGAAACCACACCAGTGATCACATGAAGCCAATACTTCCACAAATGGAATGTTTACAGCTAACAGGGAGAAATTGAAAAATCTGGTCCAAAGTTCTTTTTGTCAGCTATATTCTGCTGCGAGCCTCCAACAAATAGCCTCATATCCAGAAAGTATCTGTGACCTTTTGTGTTGTCCGCATGGGTGGAGGGAAAAAAAAGTGTGCGGTGGCCACGGCTCTGTAATGGAACGTTTTCTTCGATGGATAACGTGGCAGTAAGTGAAGCACAACTATCAGAGAGGTTACTGTGGGAATGCAGACAAAATAAAGGTCTTCTCCATCTCTCTCCATTACACTGAAGGTTATCTGGTGACACAGGCTTGCCTGTTATCTGTCAATTCTGAGCACTAGCTGTTTCTTCCTCCCAAATCTTTCACTCTGTGGAACTGAGCACATTTGTTTTTTTTTGTGCTCCGTTTCTAATTGTTTTAAATATTATAGGTACCAACTTTTACCCATGATTGTATGTAATTCTCACCAATGTATTGCTACATGGAATTAGATCTTAAGACTACTCAACGTATACTGTACAGTATTAATGGTATATTTCTAAAGTTTTAACCTAAGCATTCTCCTTAACGATATGCTGCCTGTTTATTATTATTATTATTATTATTATCATTTAAATATAATATATATGATTATCTACCACAAGGTGAAGTGAATAACATTGATTATCCATTCAGTAAACTGGTGACAGGATCATGAGCAGCCAAGGCTCATTTATGCCTGTGGAGACCAAAGATTTGCCAATCTGGGCCGATCTCACAGACAAGCAGATGCAACTCAAACCGCCAAAAAAGCCAATGCTTGCCACAAAAGGAAGGCAACAGAACACCCAATGCACCACAGCCTATAAGGCACAAGGCCCACAAAAAAAAAAAAGAGCCCAAGGCTGCCAAACCTAATTCAATCCAAGGAAGCCCCATAACTAACAGCACCCAGAGTATCCGCTGCCAACATCCTGGTACAAGACACCACAGCACACTCCATGCCCAAGGAGAGAGAGCTGTTTTAGTGACATCATGGCTAAACCGAAATCCAAAAAGTTTTTAAAGTTTTAATGCTGATTTGTTTTTTTTTATATATATATATACTGTATACACACACAAGGGTACTAAAAGAAATGCAAAAGTGGGCTTAACTTTCTTATTAATTGAAGTATGTCATTCAAATTGCACATGTTGGCAGAGTAACTCTTCTCCTATATAAAAGTACTACTCAACATTATGTCCATCAAAAGTGATGCATTCGTGGCATCATTGAACCCAACTCTCGAATCCTTTTTGAAAATCCCCTTAGTTGCAGTTGTCTCCCACTGCACCACAGAATATTTACAGAGATGACAGTATTGACAAGAGCAATGTGCACAGATGGTTGAAGGAGTTTAAAGACATGGTGCAGTGTATATATA
>QMIH01001038.1:157846-198673 GCA_003987875.1 Clarias batrachus
TATATATATAAACATTAGATTTATACGTATAGATTTACTGGCCTCTAAATATAGCCTTTATTGTCAAAATAGCTGGCAACAAAAGTGAGTACATCCTAAATGATAATAGCTGTACATCTTTAACCATGCAAAGTCACACGTCCTGTTCCTCATGTTCATGTGTTTTCAGTGGCCGAGTAGGTCATGTGTCTCACATCCAGCAGCTTCGTGATATCATTATATAGGAGTAGAAGAGGATCCCAGTAACAACATGTACAGCGCTGGTGAATTCCAGGCCCAGGATGATCAAGGTCATGCTAGATATCAATAAAATATTGACACTTTGGACAGAGTTTTTACACGTTCATTTAGGGTGTACTCATTTTCGTTGCCTGCTATTTAAACAATTAGGTCTGCGTGTTGATTTAATGTTAGAGGACAGTAAATCTGTACTGCTATGCAAGTTGCACATGGCACAACTCTAATACCTGCCATACGAATGCCCCACCTTAAGAACTGAAATTTTGTAAGAAATGCAGAGCATTTTCGGCATCCGAGCATGTTGCATGTATGTCCGGGTGCCATTCAAAACATTTCTGTGTCAGTGGAAAGCTGATGTTTTTTTCTGGATTTTGTGCAAGAAGCAAGGAAGACACTTTTTGTTTTGCTTACTGTCTGATATCTGCAGTATCATAACTCATACCATAACATGACTTTCTGGAGCATGGGTGACACTCTGTTTAAATTGTGATCACATCAAGATGATCACATTTTTTTTAGCTACACTATAACAGTGCAAGGTAGATTCCTTATTTAAAATTGTAATAATGAAAATAAGGGTTTGTCTTTTTTCTTTTCATAACTTTTCACCTTTCTAATAGAGGGCTTGCTCTCAATTTGCTTCTTCTATTTAAATAATCGAAATGGTAGATGCATCTTGGGATGTGACTAGATGTGAGATTTTTTTTTTTTTTTTTGCAGGAATGTGTGTGTAAAGAAAAGAAAAACATGGTGATTCGGATAGTGGATTGAAAGAAGGATTGAAAGAAGGGCACTAGTTGACCTTGGACTAAAAGGGCAGATGGAGGCGGATGTGATACATGAGAAACTTTGAAAGACTTTGCATGGGTTATTATTTGAATGCTGTTTGGAAAGCGCTGTGAGGAAAGGGCAGAACAGAGGAGAGGCCAGTGTGCATCAAAGCACGCACACTGTATAACTGTATTTTTGTTATTTTTTTTGCTGAAATGAAGGAAGGGTTATGGGAAATGACTTTCATGATTCAGCCGAGATACCGTTACATAATTTTCATGAAATGTTTTCTAAAACATAAGCATATTTTAAAAAGTTTAACTGGCTTGACTTAGAGCAATTAATTTTACAGCGCTGTACAAACACACCTAGTACAGCATCTGGCATCCATTACAATTTGAATTCATTATTATTATTATTATTATTATTATTATTATTATATTTATTCATTTATTTTGTTGATAATAAAGGGGTGATGAATTCACTCGCATACTGATGATTAAAGATCAGAGAAAGCTGAAGAGGATGTGGAAAGCCTCAAGAAAGGTTTCCCCGTTTCCCCTGGGGTCTGATGTATTTTATATATGACTCGTTTACAGCGCATGTTCGCACCTAACATATTGCTCGTAATAGCACAGCACTTAACCCACAGAGGATTTATATTAGCTTTAAGGTTTTAAAAAGTGAAAACAAGCTGCCGTTTTAATCATCGGTTTCATTATTAACATTGCCATCTGGACAGGTTTAAAGCAATGCTTGTAGACGCGATGGACCAAACAGAGGCTGCTGCGGATTTGACAAGACTACAACTAACATGAGTAAACAGAGACGATTCCACATGAATCGTACATAATAAGGTTTTTACACAGAACCCTCTTGGCCAGATTTTTTTTTTTTTTTTTTAAACAAGATGAGAAAGATTCTGCAGGAGTCCAGATGTTTGCCTCAGATGTGGTTATACGTTGTTTGCATTGTTGCATCGTTTTCAATTATATACAGTACATAATAAGAAACTAAAACAGATCTATGGCTAGAACACTAAAGCTTGCATAATATGTGTCACTATAGTAGTTTTATTAAGCCAGTGGAAATGCCTTTTTCTATGGTACATGTGGCAACTACATACAGTATAGCAAGCAGTTGCGGTCATATTTTTTTATCAGTATCTCCCTGCACTAGAATAAAGAACTAATAATATTCAGGGGGAAAAACCTAACTCCTCTCCATCAGTAATTAATCCATTATTTCTTCTATATTATAATGTCAGATGCTCCCACGTGTTTTTTTTAAGCATTCTTACCTACTCTGTCCTGATTGATTGCCTGCTCTTACCTGGCACAACTTTTCCCACAAAGTCAACCGGTAGTGTAAATTACTATGACTGGATTGTCAAAGTGAGTCACATCAGACTAGGAACATCACATCAATATATGGCGAGGTATATTATATATACAGTCGTGGCCAAAAGTTTTGAGAATGACACAAATATTATTTTTCACAAAGTTTGCTGCTAAACTGCTTTTAGATCTTTGTTTCAGTTGTTTCTGTGATGTACTGAAATATAATTACAAGCACTTCATAGGTTTAAAAGACTTTTATCGACAATTACATGACATTTATGCAAAGAGTCAGTATTTGCAGTGTTGGCCCTTCTTTTTCAGCACCTCTGCAATTCGACTGGGCTGCTCTCAATCAACTTCTGGGCCAAATCCTGACTGATAGCAACCCATTCTTTCATACTCACTTCTTGGAGTTTGTCAGAATTAGAGGGTTTTTTGGATTCTTGAGGATTGACCACAAGTTCTCAATGGGATTAAGATCTGGGGAGTTTCCAGGCCATGGACCCAAAATTTCAACGTTTTGGTCCTCGAGCCACTTAGTTCTCACTTTTGCCTTATGGCCCGGTGCTCCGTCGTGCTGGAAAATGCATTGTTCTTCACCAAACTGTTGTTGGATTGTTGGAAGAAGTTGCTGTTGGAGGGTGTTTTGGTACCATTCTTTATTCATGGCTGTGTTTTTGGGCAAAATTGTGAGTGAGCCCACTCTTTTGGATGAGAAGCAACCCCACACATGAATGGTCTCAGGATGCTTTACTGTTGGCATGACACAGGACTGATGGTAGCGTCACCTTTTCTTCTCCGGACAAGCCTTTTTCCAGATGCCCCAAACAATCGGAAAGAGGCTTCATCTGAGAATATGACTTTGCCCCAGTCCTCAGCAGTCCATTCGCCATACTTTTTGCAGAAGATCAATCTGTCCCTGATGTTTTTATTGGAGAGAAGTGGCTCCTTTGCTGCCCTTCTTGACACCAGGCCATCTTCCAAAAGTGCTCACACCTGCCTGCTGCCATTCCTGAGCAGCTCTGCACTGGTGACACTCCGATCCTGCAGCTGAATCCTCTTTTGGAGACGATCCTGGCGCTTGCTGGACTTTCTTGAATGCCCTGAAGCCTTCTTAACAAGAATTGAACCTCTTTCCTTGAAGTTCTTGAAGATCCTATAAATTGTTGATTTACATGTAGGTGCAATCTTAGTAGCCACAAAATGCCTTGGAAAGTTTTTTTTTCGAATTAAGTTAATTTTTATGGCAAAGAAGGACTATGCAATTCAACTGATCACTCTTCATAACATTCTGGAGTATATGCAAATTGCTATTATAAAAACTTAAGCAGCAACTTTTCCAATTTCCAATATTTATTTATGTAATTCTCAAAACTTTTGGCCACGACTGTACATGTATATATAATATATATGCTGAAACCACTCACAGCATAAACAAAAGCTATCTGCGAGCAAAACTTGGACCGACACTCTAAGGAGGGTGAAAGTTTTATTAAGAGGAATCATCACATGTGACAAAACAGGTATTCATCACTACGAGCCTGGGAGTAAACGTCAGCATATAGAACGGAAACACCTTCAATCACCTAACAAGAAAAAAGTTCAAATGTCCACCATCAGCTTGAAAATTGATGCTTACAGTTTTCTGGGATTCGTATTGGAACATTAACAGGAAAAAGATTCAGCAATCAACAGTGCTCGTTACAGTGAGATGCTTATTGAAGAGCTGAAACCTAGACTTCAAACACAGAGGACTGCTATCCAAAAGTGTTGTGATCTTGCATGACGACGCACGTCCGCACACTTCTGCCCACACTGTCGCTACGCTGCAGTAACTTGGTAACTCCCTATAGTCCTGATCTTGCTCCATCAGTCTTTTACCTGTTTGGTCCCCTTAAAGCAGTGAATTAAGATTCACTTCCTGGTGAAAAAGTGAAGACAACAGTGCAAATGTACTGTATACCACAAATCAGTGTTACTAATTTCTGTATTATTTGATTAGATTAATTTTATTTACTGTATAATTTCAATAGACAAAATATGATAAAACAATTATTTATTTTTTCCTTTTTTAAAATTTTATTTATTTCGAGCCATTTTTAATAAGGTCTCACTTTGCTGCATTCTGACTGTCTAGCTCACTTACATGTACAGCTACAGACACTGAAACGGTGTGTTTGGAATAGGAGTGAAAAAAAGCATCATCTGTGTTGTATTTCAGCTGGAACATTTACAGGAACCTTTTGGTGACCTACTGTATAAGACCTATTTTAACTTGTTAAAAATAGTATAATATTGCATCTTTATACCTTTATCATCCTATTGATAAAAAAATATATATATAATGAATATATATTTTATACATGAATGGAGCTGTTCAGTTCAAGGGCTGAACAGCTCCATTCATGACAGACGGTAAAGATTCCGTTCACTAGAACTGCTTGTAAGGCATAGCCTGTAAACCTTCCCAAACTTCATAATAAATCTTCACAGTTGCTTTAAAAAAATTCACATTTTGAACACTTTTATTGACTTTTATTCTGGAGATATTTAATGGATTGACTCTGCTCATATCGGTGACTCGATTGCAGCCATTACATTAATTGAAAAGCTACATGGAAAGCCTCTCTTTTGTACAAGACCATGAGTAGTATTTGACAAATGAGTGCTCCATGCAATTATTCGATGGGTGAATAAAGGCCATAAGAGCTAGATGGCTGATCTCGCAGGAACAATCACCTCAAATAATCTTTAATAACCATTCAAGTATGAGAGAGAAAGACAGTGAGAAACAAGAGAATACTTGACATTGAAGAGAACAATTGAAGACGATATGAGAGATATGAAATGCATGGAACCATTTTAGTGAGGAAAGGAAAAAAAAAAAAAAGATTCATTTATTTGGGGTCTGAAGGTTGGGGACAGACACAAGTGTTCTGTGAGATCATATCCTCGGTCCTTGTGTTGAACTTTGTGAAAACTTGATATCACCACATGCATACAGCAGATAGATTTTATTCAGCCATAATGGGTTTGTTCAGTCATTTAACATACCAGAATATCAGAGTCATTTTGTGATTACACACTTTAGCAAGCCATAATAAATGATGATAGAGAGGGAAAATTACCATGATTTCTTTGTATAATCACCAGCTACACTAATGCACACTAATGCACGTATGCCAGTGATTGGACACCATCAAGGTAGAAATTTTTCTCAGTACCCCGGAGCCATGATCAGACTGCCTGAACACGGGCCTCCCAGGAACTCCTTTAACAGCCCAAACATGTGGAAATCATTGGGAATGAGGTGAGGACTACTGTATATTGGAGATTTGGCAATTACTCCCAGCCGAGTTCCTGTAACGTGCGGTGCTTTAGTGTGAGATCATGTATTGTCTTGCAAAAAAATGGAATGACTTTGGAGGTTAAAACCAGGCCTTTTTTTATTATTTCATTAAAGGAAAAAGCCATTAAAGGAGTTCATGTTTATTTATATTTAAGGAGTCTCCGGTACCTTTGTAGTGCTTTGGTAAGAAGTTAAGGATTTAAATTGTATTATCAACATTACCAAGCTGCTTTAAATTAAAAAAAAAATTATTAATAACCTTAAAAAAGAGGAATAAAAAAATGGATTGTTGAGGATGATCCACAACATTTAATGTAACTATGTATAAATGATATAGAAGATTAAAATTTCTGTAGATGATTGAAACGTGCAATTATTTAAGCATAAATCTTATAACAGCATGCCTTGAAGTCTTTTATTCCTTAGTTACACACCATATGGCCAAAAGGATGTAGATACTCGAGCATCATAACCATATGTGCTTGTTGAATATCCCATTCCAATATTCTGGGAAGTTTTCCACTAGGGTTTGCAGCATGTCTATGAGCGATTGTGCTCATTCAGCCACAAGAGCATTACCGGCAGTTCATCCCGGAGGTGTTCAGGAGGATTCAGGTCGGAGCATCTTAAGTTCTTACACTTCCTCCTGACAAAGCATCACATCATGATGGAGTACACTTTGTGCACAGAGACGTCGTCATTCTGGCACGTTTGGGCCTCTTAGTTTCAGTGATGGAAAATTCTAATGCCACAGCATATGCACAGACATTCTATATAAAAGAATATAGAGAATTTCAGGCAGTTCCACTTATTTACATGGGGGTCAGGTGTCCAGATACTACTGGCCATTTACAGTAGGCCTCCTCAACATCTAATATGGAACAGTAAGATTACAGTAAGTAGGAAATTGTATAAGTCGTAGTAAATTGCACAAATGTCATTAACTGGAGGAAATGGCTACCATGCATTAATATCCAATATTTTTGTGCTAATTCGTGCATGCAATTGTTGTCCCAGAAATTGCAATTGAATAACAGTTGCAATTCTTATCAACATTACCAAGCTGCACCTGCATCCTGTATTTTGTACCTTTAGGCAGAAATAGACAAACTGAACATCAGTTATAAAGCTAGTAATAGACTATTCTTATTATTCTTAAGGTTTTTACGCACACATACTGTATTTCGAAATGAAAAATATAAGGAAGAGCTACAGACATAGGGTTACTAGACATGTCTGTAAATTCAAGTTAATTAAATAAAACTGTGTCGGAGATAATGAAAGTGCCATCAATTCATCCATTACGGCTCAAGTGCAGTAATAAAGTGTTTTCCTGACAAAATACTAATCCGATCAGTCAAGTGATAAATAAACGATTCGATCATGTATTTAAGAGATATGTGTTAACCTTCAACACCCATTTTAAAAAAACAGTCATCTAGCTAATTTAGATTCTGTGCATTGCTTAATGATCATAAAGAAAGATCGAGACAGAACACACGCTTGTACTCGCTACCAAATAACGGTTTATAAATGTCTGTTGCCGCATTGCTGAGAGTAATTACAGCTTTGCACACATCACAGGCAGGTGAATTCATGGGGATCTTAAATATACTTAATGTTTTTCAAGATTCAAGCCCATGCAGCATGACAGCAACTAAAACAGATTAAAACACACTGTGGCTATAGCAACACACAGGAGTGAAACAGAACAAGAATGAAAGAAAAATAAAAAAAGTGACTAGGGCATCCCGAGATACAGATAATTATTTCTGCATGGGGTGGACTAACTATCCCAGGTGCTCAGGGTAAGAAGATTACATGTCCAGGGTGCTTTTTTTATTATTGATAATAGTCCCCGGAATTAGTTTTTTTTTTCTTTTCTTTTTCCAGAGGAATTTGTGTTATTGTGTTTCTGTGTACATGCTACTCGCATCCTCTCTCATGTCTCATCTTACTGTATTTAATTAAGATATGTTGTATGTTTACACCCAAGGCTAGCTAAATTACATTATACTGTACACACAATGAAGTTATGATTGCAATAAAGTTGAATATAAGAAAATGTATACATTTAAATGACTTCATCACTTTATTTAAAAAAAATTTTTAACAAAAATGTGTATCATGGCCAAGCATTGTCATTTATGCCACCTGATGCACTATGCACATCAGCTATTACTAATCAGATTAATTTGCGTAAACAGTAAGCATAATAATTTTGTGAGAAAGCAGTTTCTGAGAAAACACAAACTAAACCAGGCCAAAAAAAGAGCAGGGTAAACTCCTCTGCTAGCACTGTTTAAAATGCTGTACCAATAACCATCCTGTGTAAGCGCTCAGGAGCCTGGAGCACACCCGAGTAAAATTGGGGCACAAGGCAGTGTACTTTGGCGGATCACACAGCACATATACCAGCGCACACACACGTACATAAATACCCAATCATACACTATAGGAAATGAAAATCATTGACAGCATTTCTATTCTATGGAATATGGGAGGAAACACAAATCCTAGGAGGAAACCCACCATGCACAAGGAGAACATGCAGACTCTATGCAAAGTTGAGACTCGAACCTTAATCCCTGAAGGGGTGAGGCAACAGCGTAAACCAACCCACTGTCCTGCCACTGTGAAACATACAGTATTAAGAGGAAACAGGGTTGACGTGAATATATTTTATGCTGTGATGTGAAGAAAAAATTCCACAGCTCTAAGGCAACAACTGCTACGACTTTCTTACTTACTTTTTTCAACCAAAATGTGTTGTTTTACGAGGCATTCCTTTTTGCTATAATACTAAACTGAATTAGCTTAAAAATGTTAAGATGTACCTACAAATCACCCAGTACTCCACAATGACTCGAGCCAGAAATCGAACAGTCAAGAACTGTCTAAGAATTACTACCAAGTGTTACAACGTACCTACTACACATCACAAACTGTCAGGACTTGTTAAGAACTTGTTAAGCTATGACTTCTCACCTGTTAACAGCCACAGGGACACTCGTGTTTTGAATTACCTGTGATTACAGACGTTAGTGAACTGTCATGCATCTCTGTCACCAAAGTGTAGTATCTATTACAGAAGGGATCTTCAACTCAAGTCCTAGAAGGCCAGGGACCAGTCCAGTTTGTCATTCACCAACACCTAAACATTGAAAGTTGGAGTTGAATATCTCTGTATTTACTGTAGTAGTTTAGTGAACAGGGTTCGATTAAGCAATTTTAAGCTGATTTGATCCATTGCTGATGTTTTTCACGAATGCCCCAGAAATGATAACCCAAAGCATTCCGTTTCAAAAACAAGCAAAGAATTTAGCATATGCCTGGCATCACCAATGAAATCTATAAATCACCTACAAACTGCTATAATCCACCTTTGAATAACTTGCACACTGCTAAAATGATTTTAGTCTGTTACAAAATTTCACGACTTTACCCGAAAAAGCAATTTTTTTTTTTTGAAAGGCCTTGAATTTCTCCTACTGAGTGGCATGCCATAACATTCTCTGATTAATTTCCTGATGAGCGGGCCATTGAAATTCTCTACAGTCTCAAGATTGTACCAGTTTGGGATCAAGTATGGCACTGAGGCAATGACCCCTTCCATACTTTCTCAGAAAATGAACTATCAATCTAAGAACTATTAAAGCACTTAACTAGCTGATTAGCTTATCACATACTGTACATATTACAGTACATTAACCATAAAATAGCTACCTAGTTATTTAGGCTTCTGGGCTACAAAACATGAAAATAGGCTGCAGACTTCAGGATTTATGATTTGTCCACCCATGTGTTACATAGAAAAGATTGTCCTCATGCAATACGAGTGCTGATGCTGTCCGCGTTTTCCTTTACAGATATTGGATGACAGTGCTATAAAACAGAAGCAAGGGACAACAGCCAGCAGAGTGACATGCCAAGCTCGAAAAGTTCAGCTCGCATTTAAGCGTGGCCATATTTGTTCTGCAATTTCCTTCCTCAAATATTCCCTCGTGCTCCTGTCAAGTCTCGCCCATGTCCTATTATGAAAACAGATGGCTGGAAAGGTGAAGGAATTAAAATATAAAACACAAGCCATCAAGTTGATGAAGTGCTCTTTCCAACACGGAGGAAAGTTTATAGAGGTGAATAAAAAAAAACGCATACACTCAACTTAGGTGAGGGATAGAGTGTGATATTTCCTGGCTTCATACAAAACGACGACAGCGAAAACATCTCAAGTCTGGTAAAAATATGAGAGGAATTTGTGTGCCGAGTTTTGATTTGTTGGCAGCCATTAAAATCCGTGCTTGTCATCGTTCGAGGTTTAGCTATAAAGAAGGTGAGGTGTAAATGAAAAACTTGCATTGCATTGAGTAGGAGAACTTCGGGCCATATTTCCAAAGTGCTAATAGTCACATCAAGCATGAGCACACATTCAAGGGCCTTTAATATTCCGCTGGTCACTGGTGCACACTAAAGGTCCTGCTTGGTAGGAGACGTTTTATAGCCCCATTAGATGTAAAAGATGAATGTGGCCAAGTCTTTGAGCACGGTGCTAGCTTTCTTAGCATCCCCACACACACACACACAAAAAAAAAATCCGATCAGCCTGAGACACATTGTTTGCCCTTGTCTATTGAACGAAACGGGCATGAGCAAACGTGACCTACTGAGCAGATCGTCTGCGAGCGAGAAGTGTCACCAAACGTGTCATTTTGATAAATAGCTACCCGCGCTGAACACATACTAATATCGGTGAGAGAAGAGTAAAAACAATCTGTTCTGACAGGCTGAGAGAGGCTATTTAGTAAAGCTATAAAACACTAGTTGAAATCGGCTTCCCGTTTGGTTTAGCGTGAGATCAGAGAAGGCACACAGAATCGGACTGCTGCAGGAACTGTAAGATGTTTTCAAGGTGGAAACGTTTCTATAGCCGGGTCACAAAACATCACACTTGCATGCATGAATGAACGAATAAATCACTGAACAGACTTTACATGAAATTATGTGCAAATACTCATTGACTTAAGCTACATCTGGTACTTCATTCCAATCTTTTAGAAGTCCGTTCACGATTTTAAAAACACCCCTGATATTGTCTTCCATCATAAACGGATTACTGATCTGAGAGTTTTGTCCTGGAAACAGAGCGGCTCCTGCTGTGCTAGAGGCCATCTTTGGCACTTAGGACTGACGGGAGCATAAATTAAATCCTAGTTATGAACTCTGTAAGCAAAAAATAACAGATAGTGTTATTCAATAATTCGTCCCCCTGCTGGGCACCAAAGCAGCACTCAGAATTATTTATTATCTTCCACAAAGTCGATATCTCCAACAAACGATAAGGAAACTAATGACATTTCTGTGTAATCTGTATGAGCAAGGACAAATGTGGCAATATCTAATAATTGAAATTATATTTTACTCAAAAACACATTTGTTTGTTGAGGGAAAACAGAGATTCTAACAGTATTCAATCCTGTTTTCAATCCAGTTTCTCTCCGTTTTTTTCTAGCTGAGCTGAGGTAAGAGCTCTAGTTATTGATTCAGTGTTGTACTGAATCAGTTCATATGATTCACACTGTTAGCAAGCTATTGATTTCAGATTTTAGCTGCATGCAGGCTACCGAGTTCTGTTTTTAGCAATTAGCAGGACATTGTTGATTATTGTTTTGATTATTAGCATGTTATTGGTAAGTAGTCTATTTATAAGTAGTATTTCATCAAAATATACTTTTATCAAAATATACTTTCCATGTTGTTCTTAGCTGTTAACAAGCTACTAACTTCTGTTACTAGCCACTAGCAGGCTATTGGGTCCTGTTCTTAGCATTTAGCTAGACATTGCTGTACAGTGTACCGCTGTACAATTTGATGAAAATTTTCATAAAGTATGATGGCGGTATGTAACTATTAAATGGACCATTTTTTATTCCACCCACCCATCTAGGAAACTCTGAAGACCAACTAGGAACCTTTGTACGATCATGGTAGGACCTCCAGGTCCTACCTCACGCACATTCACACGCACACACACACACGTTTACACACTACGGTTAATTTGGGAATGCCAATTAGCTTGATCTGAGTGTCTTTGGACTGTGACAGTAAACCGGACAACCTGAAGGAAAACCACCAAGCACGGGGAAAATTTGCAAACTCCATGCATACAGACCTGACGAGGGAATCAAACCCATATTTATCTCTGCTAACAGAAAATGATGAAACAAATGATTTCATTAACAGTAGAATTTGTCACCCCAAAAAAAAAGAAATTGCGCAGCCCTAGTTCTTAGCTAGTTGCAGGTTGTTGGGTTTGTTACATTTAGGCATTTAGCAGATGCCCTTAATACAGAACGACTTACATAAGTATTTTATTATACATGTGAGCAATTAAGGGCCTTGCTCAAGGGCCCAACAGTGGTGGGATTTGAACCTGGGACCTTTGTATACCTTTGTATTGAATCTGTTCCTAAATCTGTGGATAAAATGGCTAAATCCACCTGAACTTCTAAACAATATGCTCTACTAGATACTACGTTACCTAATTATAGAAGTGTTTGTGATGTGCATGGAAAACATTTCCAGTGAAGATGGGAATGTTTCTGATGCATACAGATCCCTTATGTGAGCACTGTGCAGCAGATTTTTTTTTCCTTTTTTTTTTTACACACCTAGCCATGCATAACAAACAACTAAGCAGTATGCATTTATAAACACTATATTGTGTGACCAGGTGAGGCATCATAGCAGCCCTTAAAATTCATACCAAATATGAAGAGCATTAAGCACATTGTAAGAGTTTGTAGGTAAATCTTGACAGTTCTTAGACAGTTCTTGACAGTTCTTGACAGTTTAGCATCGAGTTTGGCTCTGTTCATAGGCAAACCGTCAGTGATTTTTAACTATATCTTAATATTTTATAACTAATAGTCAATTCATAAAGTGATTAGAGCTGGTGATGTCACAGAGGAAAGTGACCAAGAACTGTCAAGAATTCCAAGACTGTACTGGAATGTTAGAAAGATAACTTAACTGTGTTAGCAATCCCTTGGGTTTTAGCAGGCTATTGAGTCTTGATTCTAACTTTGAGCAAACTATTGAATTGTTTTTTCACTTAACTGTCAGTAGGATATCGTTAAATGTACTTTTTAGTTATTTGCATGCTATTTTGTACAATTATTTTAATTGACTATTTTTAGTTTTAATTATTAGATTTCAGCAGGCTATGGCTGTTTTTAGTAGCATTGAATACGTTTAAGATGATAGCAGGCTACTCCGGAGTGTTTTTTTTTTTTAGATTTTTCTTATATTATAGAGGATTATTGTTAAGGCTAATAGCAGGATATTGTGGAATATTCGATGTTAGCCTGCTATTACATATATAGGTTTGTGTCCAAAACCTCAATGTGCTCAATGCTGTGCCACTAACATGAGCCCCTCAGGGCCTCTGGCACAAAAAGGAAGTCATGTCTTATTGTGGCTGAACAAAGCACATCTAAGGAGTCCCATTCCATAATAGCAATTAAAATACTATAATAGTGTTTTTATACAAGCCTATTAAGACCTCATGGAAAGTGGTATTAACTTTAACCATTCTCACTTTTCATGTGGTCATCTAGGCAAAGTCAAGGAGGTAGTATAATGTTCAGCATTTCTATAATAATTTTACCATGCATGGAACAATTTTATCCAGCCCGTATACGGTTCATTTAATTACGTTTCAAAGACCTTTAAAATTATCCATGCCTTTTTATAAAACAATATGTTCCCCAGTTCTCCGCAGAGGCACTTTTCTGCCTTGTTAAACCAGTGGTCATTCTCAAGGACTCTTCTATACGTGCACGTGGCTAATTATTACGAGTGAGGCGATGCATATGTGAATCAGCCTCGATACCTTGCACACACACCACATCATTTGGTATGATAGATGCTGTGAGTACCAGCACATGCTGCGTAAAAGCAACAGCCAGGCATGTCAGAGATGTAATCAATCCAGTAGGTGTGCGAGCGATTACAGCAACAAAGACTAATGAACGTCACAGACAGCGAGGTATAACAGAGAAGAAACAGTGGCAGGTCTGAATATCAGGAAAGTTCTGGAGAGCGAATGAAAGAACTGGTTTAAAATCGCAAAAATTATCCTGCACGCATGCTGTTAAGGAACATCTAATATGGTATTGGGTTCTACTGAAGGGTAGGAATTTCAGGAGCAAAACGTTGACCCTCACCTTTCCTTCTTGAGTGAAAATCTCAGGCTTAGCAAGGGACAGCTGTCAGATCTACAGCTTGACATGTAAGCTGCCATTCACACTTCTAGCAGAAGGACTGATTGTGCCGTGGCCAGCCAAGTGAGGAGGTAACAAGATAGCAGATTAAATCACCCTTCTCTCCTCACCCCACTGTGGCAGCCCTGTTACAACAGGCTTCCTGAAAGCATGGCTCTGGTGCAAAATGTCAATCACAGACTGCTATCATTTATCCTGTCTGCTGGCAAAGAGTGACATTCACAACAGGCACGTCAGATGGAGAATCGGAAACGTCTGGCCAGAAAACTTCATCCCCAACATCAATAACTGGGTCGTTCTCAAAGGAGAGGATCGTTTTCAAGGTCGTGTCAGAACAGAAGGTCTCTGCTATTCTAATATAATGAGAAATGTAGATGGAGTGACCTCTAACTTCATACAAGCACAAGATGCAATAAAGGTCTAAATCGTGTTATACAACAGTGATTTCAACAGATATTTGGCCGTGCGGAATTCCATTGGTGCTGATAAAGAGCATAGCAGTACTAGTAAGTTAAACTATATACATCACTCCATGTCCCTGGTGTTTTAATAAACATTAATTACACTAACCTAAGGTCGTATCATGGGTGAAAGTTGGTCAATACAGTCCGAGGTAATGAGGCGAGAGAAGCTACAAGCCAAAAGCCTTATTTAAAACCAGTCACAGAAGCGCTTTCAGCAAAAAACACATGTAATAATCTTGTGTCATATTAAACAATACTTTGTAGCCTCAGTAATTATTTCTGAATTGATCCCAAACTTTTTTCTTCTTCATCATGCTTAACATGGGCTACAAACACAAGACTGACTCCCAAATCTCTTTCTAAACCCTGATCAAGGGCACTACTTAGTCGGTGAAACAAGGGTTCTAACACCCTACGTACATAGCGTAATAGCTATCCATTTTTACCCTTTTGCTGATTCAATCCCAAAACCCTGGATGTTAGCTGATATTTTAAAGTGTAATAAACGGAAATACAGGTAAGTCCCCAAATTACGAACATTTGAATTTGAGCAAATTCTATGAACATTCGTAGACGCGAACAAATCATGAAAGTAACTCATATATTATATCTTACAAAAATAGACACTTTAACAGACACCTTAGGTGCGGGTACAGTTTTTGGTGACAGGATGTGTGGAGAAAGCAGATAATGTTTTTCTCAAGTGGACTGGTATGCTTTAAATTATATATTTGTGTCAAAGACGTATAAAACTTGCTCTGCCGGGCTTAAGAACAAATCCGACTTATGAACGTGCTCTTGGAACGGAACTCATTCGTTCCAACCCAAGACCACGTCATAACTATGCTGATATTAAGTACAACTGCACTCCCTCTCATGTGATATTGCTTTATTATCCTTTTATCAGCAAGTTGCTATTTTGTAGCCATAAACAGATACCATTACACTTAAAGGATATGGTTGAGTGTTCTTTTTGACTCCAAGCAAATGCTGAAACCCATTTTCCCGCAATGTACAGTATTAATTTTATATCAATTTGAATTTAAATAACAAGATCAGATGCTGCATAAATCTACAGTAATTTATTAGGTACCTCAGGCTCATAATCTCATTTATTCTTTTACTCATACTGTACTAGAATGAAACTCAATCTCAACAGCAGGTTCAGATTTTTTTTTTTTTACACTTCAACTTTCTTCAATCAATAAATCAATCAATTATTAAACATGCTTCAAGAGAGTTCTAATTTGTCAAAAATGCTTTTAGACATGTATCACCGTGCTTCCCTGATACCATAGGAGTTTTATGTAAGATTTATGATTGACGATGATTTACAATGAACTCTGAGACAATTCTAGAGTCTGTTTGGGGCCCTGGGCAAAATGTGCAATGGGGCCTGGATCCATGACCATTATGTTATGAATAATAAAGAAGATTGTCAGCTCTCCAGGACCCCACACAAGCCTGGGGTCCCAAACAGTTCCCTGCCTTGCCTGTTGGCACGCAGCACCTCTGAGTGCAGTTCATTGCTTATTGCTGTCTTTGTAGCTGTTGTTCCTGCTGCTTTCAGGTCGTCCTGCAAGTTTTTTTTTGTTCTATGACTCCTGGGTTCTGTCTTTATCATCTCAGCATTTCTATGATAGCATGGTAAATCACTCGTCCTGTGAAGATTAGTTGTAACTCGTTGAAATTCACACCTGTGTAATATTAAACCACAGACAGGGATGTCTGAGGTATTTTTCTACCAAGTGTTGCTTGGTAATCTTGTTCATAAGAGGTACTGTATGTTTACAGTATATATCTTCTATCCTGCTTATTCTGCACAGGGTCCGGGGCCAGGTTACATCCTGGACAGGGTGCCAATCCACAAACACACACTACAGGCAATTTGGGAACACCAATTAGTCTAATCTTCATATCTTTAGACTGTGGGAGGAAACTAGAGTACCCGGAGGAAACCCACATACAAACTGCACCTAAACCCGAGGCAAGAACCGGACCCTCGACCTTGGAGGTGAGTGGCACCAGTGCTAACCACTACCTAAGTAGAAGTAGAAGTCCCAGCCATGTTTGATTATGAACCGATTTCATATGAAAAATGGCTTCAATTTGCTGATTGAATTTGTCCAGATTGACCCCATGCTAGAATGATGGGTGCATCATGATAAGAAGGGACGTTCATGAAGCGATGCACTCATCATGCATAGTGCCCAGTGTTATGATCCAGGGTTCCTTCAGTTGGTCAGGTCCAGACTCAGCACTGGATGACCTGAATGCACTGAATGACCAGGTTATCACAACTGTGTCCTTTTATTCCAACCACTCGGCATTCAGCCTTATCAGTATACTAATCACCGGCCTGATCATCTGCAACCGTTTCTGCCTTAAATTTGATGTTTTTATTATGCTTGAATGATTCATAGGTCACTGTGTGGCTTAACTACCAAACAGAAAAACATTCCTCTGAAACTGCTCAGGTACAGGGACTGGACTGAAAATGAAAAAACTTCCCGAAAATGGGAGCCAACAAGTCTTTGAGGAAGCCTGGAGAACTAATCCTCAAGAGAGCATTTAAAAACAAGAAAGTCTGGCTCATTTCTTCAGAAGCCAAATCTGAAGAAATGAGGGGTGGCTCATATGCTGGATATTAGTTACTGTGAAACACAATAGATAAATACTAACACTAGTTTGTACGTGGACACATGCGAAACCTAAGCACTTACACAATGAGTTCAGATTTATTAGGAATTAATCCAAAAACTAAATCTGCTTGTAATTTATAATCATGTTTTGTAATGTTGCATGAACATTTAGTGGAGATGTAATGGAGTTGCAACACTGTTACCAGTACATATTGTAGACAACTTACCAACAAATGAAGACATTGTAGAAGATTTATTACATTACTACAAAACATTTTTAAGGTATAGGTTCGTGTTCAGAAAAGTATGCATTGGTGCATTTCCCTAAACAGTATTTATATAAAGCGAGAATATCTCCAATAAACAGTGAAGATGAGTGACAGTATTTTTAATTGCTGGCAATAATTTCAGAATCATGACAGGTCTAGCCACACGCACATGTCTCATTTCTTTTACGGCCATATGGTCTTGTATCTTGAAACTTGTTCTTGTAACTAAATGACTATAAATGACTTCTGGCTGCATGTGCATCATGTCATGCTAAGCTGCAGAATTCTCAACAGTCTGCTATCGCGAAAAAGGATGCACTGGAGAGATCTCCAGTGCAATGACTTGCACAATCAAGAAAAAAATAGACAAGACTGTTCAGACAGATGTGAGCATCTCTCTCTCTCTCGCTCTCACACACACACACACACACACACAAACACGTCTATTAGCAAGATGGTTCATGAATAATGCAGGAACTAAACACAGCATTTTGCATCATCGGGACAAAAATATTCCTGACTGAAGACACTTCACAGCTCTTAATCTCTGCCTGCAAAGTGTTGACAGACTTTTTTTTTTTTTTTTACCTACAAGAGTGTCATTTTAAATGTGGCACTGAAGCAGAAGTATATAACCCACACTGGTATTGAAACGCCAGCGGATGTCACAGACTAGGAAAAGGAATGTATTTATCCTTCATTCATATTACTTTTCTTTTCCTGAAACGAGTCAGTTCGTCACACGTGGCATTGTGAGAGTCGTATTATTTACCATATAGCACATTATTTAGGGGTGTTGAAGCAGCTGCCTCACAGCTCTAAAGTCTTTTGAGCTATGGGAACTGTTTGTGTGGCGTTTCGAATATTCTCCCTTGAGCTTGTAAGGTTTATCTATAATAGCTTTCCATTTAATATTTCCACATTTCCGTGCTGTCGGTTTCAATATACAACACCGGACAACACATTTTAAGACTTTCTTTGCTTTAGAGGCGGAAACTGGACAGGAAAACAGGACAATTAAGACTGCTTATTGGCTACAAGGTTCAAGATATTTGGCATTTCATTTTAGGCCTATATACACTACCAGTCTAACCATCTGCATCCATGGGCATATACCCTCTGGTGGCACAAGGTTCACCTAAAACCTGTTTCGTTTTAATGAGAAGAGTTTTAAAAAATGTATTGCATATCAGCTTATATAGCATAACCTTAAAATGACAAAGGTGAAATAAAAATGTAAATACAGTAGTACTTTGGCATATGAACGACCCACCTTATGAAACTTCACCATAAGAATTGAAGGTTATGCAAAGCATTTTTGGCATACAAGCACCTGAAGCGTGCAAAACTGAGAGCTGTCTATGTTGCGCGTACATCAGGGAGCCATTCAAATCTTTTTACCGTCAATGGAAGGAAAGCCAAGCAAAGACAATTTTTATTTTTTTGCGGATTTTTCGACATTTAGTACAAGATTTAGTGAAAACATAGGACCATGGATCCCAAGAATATTAGCAGGCAAGGCAGCTAGAAGAAAAGGGAGCCACTTTCAGTTTCATTTTTAAAGCAGCACATGGCAAGAGGAACCATAGTTTAAGGTTAAGTAAGATTTAATGTCTATTTATTTCACATTTTTCCTTCATTTACATGTCTTTTCTAATTGTTTCGATTGTTTTATATGCAAAAATATTACTGTAGTGTTGGAAATGAGTGATATTGGTAATAGTTTTATCTGGATATACATTATTTCCTATGGGAAAATGTGATTCGCCATATGAAATTTTGTCTTAAGATCTCAACTCTGGAATGGATTAAATTCGTATGCTAACATACCACTAAAAACTTGTTTTAATTGTGATGTTTCAATTCAGCTTATCGAAATGCATAATAATTAACGGCTTTAAAAACTGTGGTCCACGGTTCCGCCTTAACCTTACATCTGTAAACATTAATGGACTCCATTTGCCTTGATACAGTACATTAGTTCCATAAAGATTATAGACTGGTGAAATCTCACAATACTCACACTTACTTCTCCACAGTTTGGTGGGAAACATCAGACTAAGAATGGCAACATTTAGTATAGATCTCTATATGAATCAACTTGTGAATTTTAGCCATTTAGCTACTACAATAAATGATCACTCAGGTGACCTCTGGGATTCCCATCAAGGCTCATTAGTATTAACACAGTCAGGAGCACATCATGAAAAGTAGAGCAAACTGATAATTATGAGCATCATCAAAATTATGAGCGGCACCAAATTAGTCAAATTTACCATGGCATTGGATTGTGTACGTCATGATATGTTTCTTGCGTTTCATTTCAACCCAGCATCTCTTTGGACAAAACAAATAAAAAAAAATCAGGGAGTGGTTTCAGACACAGGGTTGCACTTTTTTCCTCCTGTCTCAAAAGTGACATATTGAACACATCTGCCACTTACCATGCCAGCCCATTGAGTAGGGGAAGGAGACCTCAAACAGGTTGTCGTACTTAGTCAGAAGGATTTTCATTATGCATGCAAGACCTGTGGTGAGAAAGAGAGAGAGAGAGAGAGAGAGAGAGAGAGAGAGAGAGAGAAAACATTTAAACTATGACTAGCCTTGACTGAAAGCACTGTGGTGATTTAAACCATGAATAAATCTTATAAATAAATAAATTGACTTTTTTTCCGAAAAATATTTGAATTGTAAATCCCAAATTTCATTTAGATTTTTAAAAAGTAAAAAGTACATTTATACAGTATGACAGCGTTGTAGAATTCTCAAATCTGATTAACCAGATTGGTGATTACTTTTCGGTAACTTCTAAAAGTAGTTCCACATGCAGAGACATGGTTATATTAATCGAATCGTTCCAATACAGTGTACAGTTTTATATTATTACAAAACATTTTTAAGGTATAGGTTCTTGTTCAGAAAAGTATGCATTGCTGCATTTCCCTAAACAGTATTTATATAAAGCGAGAATATCTCCAATAAACAGTGAAGATGAGTGACAGTATTTTTAATTGCTGGCAATAATTTCAGAATCATGACAGGTCTAGCAACACGCACATGTCTTATTTCTTTTACGGCCATATGGTCTTGTATCTTGAAACTTGTTCTTATAAATAAATGACTATAAATGACTTCTGGCTGCATGTGCATCATGTCATGCTAAGCTGCAGAATTCTCAACAGTCTGCTATCGCGAAAAAGGATGCACTGGAGAGATCTCCAGTGCAATGACTTGCACAATCAAGAAAAAAATAGATGTAGTAATGTAAAAGCAACAGCCAGGCAATGTCAGAGATGTAATCAATCCAGTAGGTGTGCGAGCGATTACAGCAACAAAGACTAATGAACGTCACAGACAGCGAGGTATAACAGAGAAGAAACAGTGGCAGGTCTGAATATCAGGAAAGTTCTGGAGAGCGAATGAAAGAACTGGTTTAAAATCGCAAAAATTATCCTGCACGCATGCTGTTAAGGAACATCTAATATGGTATTGGGTTCTACTGAAGGGTAGGAATTTCAGGAGCAAAACGTTGACCCTCACCTTTCCTTCTTGAGTGAAAATCTCAGGCTTAGCAAGGGACAGCTGTCAGATCTACAGCTTGACATGTAAGCTGCCATTCACACTTCTAGCAGAAGGACTGATTGTGCCGTGGCCAGCCAAGTGAGGAGGTAATAATAATATTACTAATTACTAAATAATATAATAATAATATCATAATAATATTAATAATAATATTTAATTGGACCATCTTTAGCTTCGATTACTTGTGGCATAGTCTTGACAACCTTATGCGACATCAAACCATTTAACTCCATCCAAAGTTGAGTTCATTTTTGGCCGAGATCTCTCTTGTATTAATTACAGGAGAGTCGAACCAATCAGTAGCACATCCCAAAGACTTTTAATAGGGTTAAGGTCAGGACACTGTGGTGGCCGATTCATGTGAGAAAATGATTCCTCATGCTCCCGGGACCACTCTTTCACAATTTGAAATTTGAGCCCTGTACTATGGCCGTTCCATCAGGGAAGAAACAACCTATTGATCTAATAACCCGGTCACTGCAGCTGACAAAATTGTAGCTCTTGTGGGATATTCCTGGTCTGTAGGGGTCAGGATCTGCCAAAAGTGGTCCAGGAAAGGAAAACCTTCAACCAGCAACAGGGTCATGGCCAGCAGAAGCTCAGTGGTGCACGTGGGGAGCGAAGGATTTGAGAATTCAACAGCTCTGTGGTACTGTAAGTGTGATTAATGGTAATGTGTCATTAGGCTGTCATTTGTGTAAATGTATACTGTATCTTAAAAGTAAGGGAAACTGCATGACATCGGGTTTTTTTTTTTCCTTTACAGTTTAGTCAAACAGTGTCTCGAACGATAATAAGGTTAGTGCCCTCAGATCAGTAAGTGGTCCTGAAAGCCCTGCCGCATCCACCAACCCCCATTTAACGTTAACAAGGCAACAGCGAATAGCAAATGAGCCTCGGCGCTAAATTGGCTGGACAGCCATCTCGCTAATTGCTCGGTGCAGAGGCGGGTTGTGATCCCCGGCAGCGGCTGACCCAGAGCACTAATTTGCCTGCCGTTTATTTACATTGGGGATTAAACTCGTCACGCCTAAAGCACTCTATTGAGACGATGGGAGGAAAGGGAGGGGAAAAAAACGAGCAACTAATCCAGGAACGGAGCGGCTATCTTTTAATGCAGCCTCTTCTCATGTCTCCCATGCGCCGTCTGTGCACTGACAGGCTCGTGCTAATGACACCTGAGAAAAAGCGAGTGCATGTGAAGAATGACGGTGGCAAATAGCACCGAGCGACGTGGAAACGGGAGACAGGGAGAAGACAGATATGCACAAGTGGAACGCTGGGAAATGAGACAGAAGAGGCAGACGTGCACAAGCGCAAGCACTCGCACGCAAAGCCTTTTTCAGGTTTAGATGAAAGGTCTTCGAGCAAAAGAAAGGTCAGTGAGTTTATTAGGATGAAAGTGAACTTTTTATTTAGTACTTTTGTTATAACAAGCAAAGTTCATGTCTAGAAAAGGAATCTAAACAAGTTTTTCATATAGTCACGTTTTTCTTTTTATAAAAAAAAAAATGGCATAAGTAGATAAACACAAAACTTTGCAATTGGGCAAACATCCTGGATCATTCCTTTTTTTCTTCCCAATAGACTAATAAGAAAATTATGATTTAACCACTTGGCCAAGGTATTAAGACAACATATATTATGCCATGTATTCTAGTTCTCCCTGTGGACAAATCGCTAATTAGTTCGAGCCTATCTGGCTGAAGAGTTTAAATTAGAATGTAATTAGAATCAGCTGCTTTAAGTTAATGGATGAAACAAACACATGACAGCACTTTTACTTTCTAAAGGCAGGGTTTCTACCATTGCATAAAAATTGCTAAAACTAGGGAACTCTCAAGTGAGCTGCAAACTTCTGTGGCAAATTTCTGTAAATGATCTTCAGGAAGCAATCAAGCAGGCATGGATTGAGCGAGTGACACCAGAGTACTGCAGACGTCTTTTTGACTCTATGCCTAGCGACGAAAGACTTAACGCTCTACATATTTTTTTGTTGTTGTTATCAAGATAATAAGAATAATTAGTTATTTTATGCAATAATAAAGCTTAATCATTTACAAGTCTGACAGCACAAATTTTATTTTTGACAACAAAAGTTGTCAAATGATTAAAAGGACCTACTGCCTTATGCAAAATTCAGTTTTAGACAGATAGGTAGGCGGCACAGTGGTGTAGTGGTTAGCCTTGCACCGCCAGGGTTCGGGTTTGATCCCCGGCCATGCTCGATTCCCGTCTCTGTGTGCATGGAGTTTGCATGTTCTCCCCGTGCTTGGTGGGTTTCCTCCGGGTACTCCGGTTTCCTCCCGCAGTCCAAAGACATGTAGGTTAGGCTAACTGCCGTTCCCAAATTGCCCGTAGTGTGTGAATGAGTGAGTGTATGTGTGTGTGTCTGTGCCCTGCGATGGATTGGCACCCTGTCCAGGGTGTACCCTGCCATGTGCCCTAAGTCTCCTGGGATAGGCTCCAGGCCCCCGTGACCCTGAATACAGGATTAAGCGGTATAGATGATGAGTGAGTGAGTGAGTGAGTGAGTGAGTGAGTGAGTGAGTGAGTGAGACAGATGGGTCTCGCCGTATTGCAACCTCTTATAAGGAGAGCCCTTCAACCAGCGTGTTTCTCATCTCTGTAGTAGCTCATTTACATGGACACTGAAACAGTACATTTGGAGGAGGAGTAAAATAAAGAGAATTTTAAAGAGATTATGAAAAATGCATTATCCGAAGAGTATTTCAGCTGGAGCACTAACACACACAATTTGGCCCTCCGAGGGGTACAGTGGTAAAGTGCTCGTCCGATCATCCAGAGAGGCTAGTTCGATTCACGGGTGATGCTGTTACCTCTCACAGCAGGAGGCCTGGAGCGAGCTGATTGGCCGAGCTCTCTCAGAGGGGAGGGATGAGAGGTACTTTCCGCTCTCATATCGATCACGGCTCTAAAGCCAGTCAAAGGCATCTGTGAGCTCACGCAAGCGGAAGGAGCGGATAGCGATGTCCTCCGACTGTAGTTTATTACGGCACCCCCGAAGGTGCGTAAGCGAGCAGTTTGAAAAAAGATGTAGCTGGCACGCGTCACGTGGTTTAGAGAAAACACCTAAAAAAAAAGCCCTGCCCGACTGGTAGCAGTAGCCTTGCTGGGGGTGGACACGACTAAATTAGGGGAGAAAATACCAAAAAAAAAATGATAAGCAAAAGTTGCATGAACTTTAGAGTTCCTTAGTATTTGGTATGACTCTTTTTTTTAATCTAATGACAGTGTGTACCCAAGCTGTGGTGATGTGAACTCCACAACTTCTTATCCATTTTAGATCAAATGCCGTCTGAACATGTGCTTCAAAGAGACTAGACATGAAGAAAATGTGATATCTTGTACAAAGCGGTTAACATGGTCAGTATTACAAATAAGCTAACATTTAAATAAAGACCAAGAAAAAGTGCAGAATCTTCATATCCCATGCATTTACTTTGATTTACAATTGAAAAAAATAAATAAGCTATTAAATAATGTAATTAATAAATTAATACATTTTCAATGTCATTTCCCATTAAAAGACTCACTGTCTCTCTCCTCAGAAGTGAGATCAGGTAGACGCAGAACATGTCGGCGTGGCAGCAGCAGAGTCTGGAAAGGCCACGTGGCCCAATACGGCACCACAACAATCCAATGCTCGTTCTGCACCACCACCCGCTCCTGCACAACACAAATACACACAAACACATCAGATGGCACATTAAAGGTACAAATGATAGCTTATTCATAAGGCATGGGTGACCTATGCTTCGGTAACATTTCATTTCGGCATTCGTATAGAAGCGACATCGTTAATCTCTCACATACAGAGGCATACATAATCTGCGCAGACATCGGTAATTGATTTTTTTCCGTGTCATTTATTAGAACGGAGCAGCTAAGTGTTTTTATGTCCTTGTCTTGTGAGCCAGCAAGCCCCTAAAAAATAATGAACGAACACGATGGAATGGTTTCTTAAATCATTCTGTGTTCATTAAAACCGCAAGGACATGCAGAGTACAGTAGACAAGACTTTTATCCAACTAAAGCTATACTCTAACTGAGGAATTACAGAAAACAGAATGACAATTACATATAGTTTTTGCATGAAGTGAAGTTCTAGCTAATCTTCCAGAAGTGAGAAGAAAATCGCTTGGAAACATTTACATTCCCATGCCACTAAAGAGATGCTCTGCCAATCTTTACACTTATAACCTTATCTAGTCATTTGAAAGCAAAAGCACCTCCAAATTCTAATTATTATTATAAAAATGCACAGTGTGAAATGAGTTCCCACTTTGATTATCAGCATCATCCAGATCAGTCTTCGAGGGAAAAATCAATCACGGCGTTTGAACCCGAACCTCGTCGTTGTCTCTTCGCTCGACTGAACTTTGTTCACGCTCCGATCATTTGAGAACCATCACGGATGAAATCAGGCAAATAATCTTTGTTATTCGTGTCTTTTTATACTGTCAGTAAAACGTTAACCCCGAATTCACGGCAGATTTATGCTTTCTATACAAGATTGCATACCATATGAGCAAAAGTTTTGACACCTGACCATCACACCCACATATGCTTGTTGAACATCCCATTCCAGATGTTGGTTCTTATTATTATTATAAGGTCCACTCTTCTGCAAAAGCTTGAATCCATTAGATTTAAAGATTTTTTGGGAGGAATAGAGCATCAGTGAGGTCAGGCACAGATGTCACGCGTGGAGATCTGGGGTGCAGTCAGGGCACAACTTCATCCCAAAGTTGTTCAGTGTGGTCGAGGTTAGGGCTCTGTGCGGGAAACTTCCAACTTTTCATGGTTTGCGCACAGAGACACTGTGATGCTGGAACAGGTTTAAGGATCTTAGTTTCACTGAAAGGAAATGTAATGCTACAGCATACAAATATGGGAGGGGGGGGGGTCCTGAGTCGTTACATATAAAGTGAACTATTTCAAGCCTTTGGTTTCAATTTTAATAATTACCCTTGTAATAGCTTACTCAAAAAAAAAAAAATCAAAAATCAGTATCTCAAAATACTAGAATATTTCTTCCCAAGTTTGAGTAAATAACTATTCATACAGCACAAAAATCATGTATCTCTCAGATTAGTTCAGTAGGCACATGGTGAAGACTGCTGAAATGAAGATCAATCCCCTCTACAAGGAATGTAAGCCACAGAAGGTCTAGTTGGAAAGGGCTGGCTGTTCACAGAGTGCTGTATCAAGGCATATTTATAGTAAGATGAGTGGGAAAATGGTAGGAGAGATTGACAGGCAAAGCCGATTCAAAAACTTGGGAGGGCTTCACGAGGATTGAGTGAGGCTGGGGTCAGTGTATCATGAGCCACCACACTGCTGTCTTCAGGTACGTGTTGCAACTGTTACATTGCTAGTATCAAACCGCATCAACATCAGAAGCATCTTACCTGGAATAAGGGGGAAAAGAACTGGACCACTGTTCCGTATTCCAAAGTCCTCTTTTCAGATAAAAGTCAATTTTGCATTTCATTTGGAAATCAAGGTTATCAGGAGTCCAGGGGAAGTGTAAAATGGCACAGATTCCAAGCTGATAGAAGTCCATATAGTCTGTGATGATTTGGGGTGACATGTCATCTGCTGGTGTTGCTCCACTCTGATTCATCAAGTCCAAAGTCAACACAGTAATGCCTCAGTGTGGCAAGGCATGGGTGCAGCATGGCATAATTATCAAAATTAAAACAAAAAGGGCTTGAAATAGTTCACTTTACATATAATACATTTAGAATATATGAATTTCATCTGATCACAAACGGAATTGATAAGAACTCAAGTCCATTTTACTATGGACATGTTTTGGACATTTTTCAGTAGAATGCAATTTTTTTTTTTTCTTGAATGCAATAACTGCTTTGTTTGTTGAAACGACTTATAATCCTGATTTAAATACAATTTTTTTTATTTATTATAATCTATTTGTTTTTTGTAACTCTCTGAAATGAATAAAAATTCTGACATGTCCCTCCATCCAAATGTACCAAAAGGAAGCAGCGATATTCCATTTGAAATGTACGTTATGTATTATTCATTCTTTTATAAATGATTTATTATTTGTTTTGTGTTCCTTACCTTAGGAATAAGGAATATTTCTGTGCCATATTTTGACATTAAAAAAGCATTAGAAAAAAAAAATCTGCTGGAACACTCCTAAATTTTGGATAAAAAGCAAATGTCTACACCATGGAAGTTCATGACTGTGCAGAGGTGGGAGCACTAGAAAAAATATGCGTCACTATTTTTAAGGTGGTATATACCTGCAAAATAAAATCTGTGATTACTAGCACTTTAGATTGCAAAGGGTTAAAATAAAAGTACTTAGTAATAGTAATAAAAATCATTTAAAAAAGAACACATTTAATCATTTTTTGGTGTGTTTTTGATATCTGGTTATGGATTTCTAGGGCACACAACTTCTAAATCATTTCTTCTAGATTTTATATTTGTAGTCACTTTTTATTAGTCTTTTTTGATTATGTAATATAAAAGGGGAATCCATTTTCCTCAAAGTTCACTGTGATGAACACGTCTGAAAGTTCAGTCCCACAGATCACTCTGAATGTCTCTGAGGCTCATTTCCTATGTATTTGATTCCACAGTTATGATACTATATTAAAAAAAAATAACATTAATAATCCCAACTCAGGTATTTACAACCAGAGCGTCATGCAGCATGAGGCCATTCTGATTTAACCCCCATTAAAAGAGCCGACGTGGGATAGAAATGACCTGACTTGATGCGAGTGTGTGTGTCTCCAAGGACAGGATTGGGGAGACAGCTTTCGAACATGACGGCTGATGATGGATTACACGATAGCTGAAGCTGACGGGTGGCCTGCTACGCTGAGCCAGTTTCTGACAAGGTGGGGTTTGACAAAACACAAGTCCGTGCGTCAGTGAGTGACGGGAAATGATTAGAACGTCGGCTAACGATCTTCATACGCTGCAGATAAAGAGAGCGAGGGAAAGTGTGCCGGGCGGAGGGCTAGAGAGGGAAACACAAGCTATACACAAAGAAGAGTAGAGAAGTTCCTTTAGCTTGGGTGACAGAAAGTCAGTCTGTTTTCCAGAATCTGCTGTTTAGACTGAGATGTTTGGTTCGAGCATTTTTGGCTTTAGACGCATATTTTCATGACGCAATTGCGTTGGAAAGTTTCTGCGCTCTGTTTTTGAATAAACAGAAGTAGAACCTGATACTAAGCCAGGACTCTTTTGCAGTGTGCTCTTAAAGACAACACTGAACAACTTTCAACACAATCTATACGTGTTTAGATGATGTAATGAAGCTCTAAACAATGTAAGAGGACCTTTTAACACCCCATTTTCTACGGCCCAACACGCCTTAACGGTCTTCGCCGTGTACTGTACATCGTCGTGAAGCGGATGTACACTTCACTTTAAATCCTAACAAACAATCTGAAAGCAATCTGTTGATACAGTGTTATTTATTTATATGCAGTTCTATTGTTTATGCGTTTACTGCCAGTGATAGAAATCACATAAACTTTCGCCACTTGCATCATTGCTTAAGCACAGGTTTCTTCAAGAAGACGATGACGGACACGTCCATGCTGTAGTGTTGTACTGTATACGCAATACACTAAACCCAAAGTATCTAGGGGTCCTGTTTACGTGTGGACTACAGTGGCTTTTTGAGCTATTGCATTTAATTGCTTACGTAAATTGGATTGACGTTTAGCTCAGATAAGAGTTTTTACAATACAGTCCAACTTTAACAAGAGCTGGGGGGGGGTTTCTTTATTAATTCAGTTAATTCAAATGAAAAGAACAGGCAGAAAAGTGCTGAGGATTTGTAGCAAAAGATTCCATACATCAATTCAAAGCGGAATTGGAAAACTGGGCGCTCACATGTTCAGGTCTTGTTATCAACAGACTAGAGATCTAATTCTGATTAGTGATACTTATTTTCATTCTTTAATAACGAACTGTATCGTCAGTGTCATAGCTTTAACACATATGTCTGTATGTGGATTAATCCAAAGCTAATACTTGTAATATACAGTACATCTCATCTAAAAGTAAGAGTTTTACTTTGTTCATTTCTGATAGGTTGATTTGATGTCATTCCTTACTCCATGCCTTTCTTTTACTTCACTGTACCGAAAACATTTGGGACCATGACTTTAAACCTGAGGTACTGTATGTACTTTTATTTATTTATTTATTCCCCCCCCCCGCCCCATATTTTTCGCCCTAATTTAGTCGTGTCCCCGTCACTAGGAGCCTCCCACATTAAGGCCACTACTACCATTCAGCCGGGAGGGCCGAAGACTATCACGTGTTTCCTCCGAACCACTTGATGCCAGCCATCCGCATCTTTTCAAACTGCTCGCTCACACACCCGTTGAGGGCGGATCCGCTACTTCCGCTTGCGTGAGCTCACTGACACCCCTGATTGGCTGTAGAGCCGTGATTAATGTGGGAGCACTAAGTACCTCTCATTACTCCCCTCTGAGAGAGATCGACCAATCAGCTCTCTCTAGGCCTCCGGCTGCACCCGGGAATCGAACTCGCGATCTCCGGATGACAGGGCGAGCACTTTACCACTGGATCACTCCTGACGTACGTACTTCGAGTGCATGGATATTGATACATGTCTGATTGATATGAGAAATAGGGCTGCTACTTTATGAAACAAACAATAAAATAAAAAAACAATAAGGCTGTTGAAAATATTGCTCTTGTATCTCTGTCCTCAATCAAAAACGAGAGATGGTGAGATATTGGTTCATCACTACGAGGCTGAGAGCAAATGGCAGTACGGAATGGAAACCTCCTCGATCGCCAACCAAGAAAACGTTATAAGAAACGTAAAAAAAACTATAATTTACAGTGTCAAGGGCAAGTATTGTAATATTATCGGGAAAAACGTTCAACAATCAACAGTACTCGTTACAGTAAGATGCTTATTGAGGAGCCGAAGCCTAAACATCGGATTAAACGCAAAGGACTGCTATCCAAGGGCGTTGTGATCTTTTTTTTTTTTTTTAAGCATCAGACTTTCACTTGTTGCTCCACTGAAAGTAGCTCTACAATATGAGGATGACGATTCACTTCTGATGAAGAAGTGAAGACAGCAGTGCATTCCGTGGCTCTAACCTAACATTTTTTAATAAGGGAAAGCGAAAAGCGAAAGCTTGTTAACAGATGAACAAAGTGTAAAATGATGAAAAATGATGCATTAAGTTCAACATAATTATTCACTCAACCTCCTACAGTATATTTTTAAATTATTGTTTAGTATTTACTATTTAGTATTAGATTTTTTTTTAAGGTTAAATGCAATCAGTTAATGTTTAATCATTTAGTTAAATGGTTAAATAATTAATGGCTAATCAAGCATTTCACTTCAGCGAGCACTGAGCACTAAGACATGCATGCTTTTACACACTACTAGCACACACACTGCTGAATTTTTAATGAACATGCTCACTGATGCTACTCACTTCAGTACAAAAAAAACATGTCTGTTTGAATAAATATATTGTCGCATCTTTTTTTTCAAACTTCGACAAATGGAAAAACCTGTTAAGGAAAAGTTCAGGAATAAAAATCTTAATAAAGCACAACGATAAAAAAATAATAATAATAATTTTTTAAATAGCTGGATTATGTTTATTAATAAATCTTTACTGAGCAGGTCTGTGGAAATTATTTAGCAGTTAAAAGTAAAAAAAGAAAAAAAAGAAAGAAAACAACAGCTCTAAATAAATTACATTCTGATTCGCTCAAGGTCTGAGAATGTTCTGGAATAAAGCGGCGTCTCTTTCCAAAAAGATGTCGTGGTGAGAGCATGTGGGCCTGCTGACAGGGAAGAAGCATCGCACAGCGAGCACACATCAGTGGAATCACATGTGGAAAGTGATTAAAGTTTTAAGAGGCGCAGCTTCGTAACATGACACGACTACACAACCGCGGGTTATTAAATCTGCAATTAAGCACCGTTTACAAGTGCATTATTTAACAATTTCTCGAGGAGGCACAATAGCGGTTGCCAGGGGGGTGATGGGGGTGTCTGCCGCAACTTACGGACGCTTGCGGCTCGCAATTACGCAGCCCTGTTTTATGTTTCCCTCGTCCTTCCAAACACCAGCCGTAATGTGCCGTTAGGAAGAGTCATTACTCTGACTCATAACACACTTCCATCGTTCCTGGCGTTACTCTTCACTCCCTGCTCTAGTCTAGATGAGAGGTTTGATAAATAAGTGATTGAGGTTAGAGTTATTAAGGATTTTAGGATACAGATATTAAAGATGGTGTTAGCCAAGGAGCATTCAGACCCGGTACAGTACGTACGTGGCAGGTACTTGGTCAAGTGCGATGGTTTGAAATGATTACCGGCATGCTCGGTGGAGCCGAGATACCATTCGGTAATACTGCACGTTTGAGAGAGATCTTTTGTAAACAGTCATGTCTTACAGCGTTCAGCTGTGTAAAAGAAGCTCTTGTTGTTGATTTTTTTTTTTTTTTTTTGGCAGAAGTCTAAACACACACACACACACACATTCTGTGCTGTCTTGGAGTTTTAAAAACAGAAATAGACTGATGGGAGATGAGGAAAGGTGTTGAAACTGAATTACTGTGCAAAGACAGACGCTTTCCGGGATGGACAGATGCTGATGAGGGATGCGATAAGAAGCATTCCAGTGTAAATGAGACATGCCTATACAATCGTGCTTGCACCGACCTTGATTAGCCCTTGCTGTGAAGGCATGCGCTGTGTTCTCACCCACATCTCTCCGTTTCAGACAGCCTTCACACCTAACCGTACAAGCTTATTAATGCAACTCAGGACTGCATTCGGCAAAATAACACCTTCTGTTTCTCCGTATTAAAGCTCAATATAACTCAATATAAATCTGATCTGAACAGGTAACATGTTCTAAATAGATAGAAATACACAGAGGAGACATATGTACCTTCTTCAGTTCATCCCTCGTCTCTTCCTTCTTTCATTTTTTTCACCCTTGTGCCTTTCTTATTTCCTTTATTGCCTTCATTATAATCTTACTTCTTTGTCATTCTTTCCTTACTTCTTGTTTTCCTTTTTTCTGTCTTTTTCCTGTTTATTTCTTCCTATCTTCCTTAATCCTTTCCGTCCTACCTTTCTTCCTTTTGTCCTGTTTCTGTCCTTCTTTCCACCCTTCCATCATTCATTCACTTTCTTTTTCTCCTTCTTTTTCTTTCTTTCCTTACTTCCTTTCTTCTTTTTCCTTCATTCTTTCATTTGTTTTAATTTCTTTCATCCGTTACATCCTATCATTCTTTCCTTCCTTTTTTCTTTGCGTTGTTCATTCTTTCATTTTCCCTCCTTACTTTCTCTTATCTTCTTTCGTTTTCTTTCTTCCTTCCTCCCTTTCTTTATTTTTTTCCTCTTTTCTTTTTTTCCCCTGTCCTTCCTTCATCATTCCCTTGCATCATTTCTTCCTTCTTTATTTCATTCCTTTGTTTTTTTCCCTCCTTACCAACTCATTTGTCTTCCTTTTTCCATAATTATTTTCCCCCTTCTTCTTTCCTTTTTCCTTCTGTCCACTTTTTTTGTTTAAGTTTGGCAGTAAAAAAAATTGCATAATCATGTTTTGTACGTCCATGTAAGCACAAGCCAATGCTGGAACATGAGGCCTAAATAAACACTCACACACACACACACACTTTATATACTATATATTACTATTAATACTATTACTATTATTAATATATACTATATATTTAAATATATATATTTTAAAATATATATATATATATTTTTTAATATATATATATATTTAAACATATATATACAGTATACATATATATATACACACACAGGGTGTGTAAGCTTTTTCTCCACTGAACAGATACAAAAACAGACATTGTGTTACTGTGTTACTTCATTTTTCTCTACAAGTACAGAAAATTATACAGAACAAGTATAGTGGTTTTGATATCCATTATCTCCACAAATCGCAGCATGAACCAATGTCAAGTAAAAATTGTGAACTTTCTGCAAAACACTCAGAAGAGGCTTCTATAATGATCTCTTGGTGGTAGAGTAGTTTCTGTACTTGCAAGCCTGAGGGAGACTACAGCGAGCATGTTAGCAATTCTCTAACTGAACTCTGTTCTTACTGTTCTCATGTTTTACTCTCTTTCATGAGATCCACAGCACTGGACTGGACTGGATCCCCCAGCCATCAGCATCCACGAGCAACACACAAGGCCTACTTCTAAAGTCCTGAAGTCATAAAGATTCAGAGATTCAAACGGAGATATACAAAAAAAAAAACAAGTGTTACATCACACACACAGACAGCAGCACTTTATTAATCATTGCAGCCCTTCTTCACACTAAAGGAAGTGCAAAATTGTTTTTTTACAACGTTCGAAATGTCTCTTCACACTACGACTTTGCCGGCGACACGTCTGACGACAGGTTCAATTCTCAGCTGACATACTGTACATCTCAAGTATAAAAAATAGAACATTGCTGTGAAGAACGCTTGCTGTGATGATCTTCAACAAACAAAGTTAAGTAGATTCTGTAAAGTATAACAAATTATTCGAACACAATCATGATTTTGAGAGTTTTGCAGAATTTATCTTCTTTATCATTTTCCTTTTAATAAGCTTTATCTTGGTCAGGGTTGAGATGGACCAAAAGCATACATACGTAGTGTAAAATGGGAACACACTCTGGATGGAATAACAGTCCAACAATGGGCAACATGCACACATATTTGCACCATGTAGCCAGTTCTACTCTGGGCATACAGGTATGTGTGGGAGGTGGAAGAAAACTGGTCCTACGGGGTTTTGTTGGACGGTTGACAGTCCTACATTTGTAAAGGCCATAACTGGAACCTTTTCTATAAGGGAATTATCTGTCAATAAAGCTGGGAAGGGGGGGAAGCCTTCGAAAAGGAGTTCAGTCAATTGTCTCACTAGAGCAAGCCTTAAAGGTTCTATGGTACCCCTCTCTCACCAAAGTGCTAGTTTGGTGAGAAAAACTATGTCTGGTGATAGTGCTGGTTCAGAGCCAGTTCAATAGCAAACCTAGCAAAGAAACCAATAACTGGCTATGTTTTTCCACAGGCTAAAGAGTCACATCATTATGTTACTGCATATGTCCATGTACGCCTCTACTTTCCCAGCAATGCAACAGGCAAAGCTAGCGGAAAACCTCAAAATAACTTTGCGAGCAGTTTTCCTGCCTGGATTTGCGAGTCTGCTTTGGGGGATCACCATCATTATTAGAAAGCATCTGATATGGCCATTGCATTTGGGTCCATTTTTTTAAACATGGTATGGCCAAACCTTTAGTTGCACCCCCTCCCCCCACCACCCCACCCAGCCAACCAATGTGTTGGTGCCACCATGGATCATGTTTTGCTGTCTGATGGTCGGTTCTTAGGTGTCTGAAAACAAAGAACTTGTTGGAAATTGGGCATTTAACCCCAGAACTGCCTTGGTGGAAAAGAGGTGAAAGATGCCTACAGTACAACTGGCTCACCATCAGAAAAGATTCCAGGTAGAACCTTTTTAGAAATCTAAAATGGCTGCCTACCCAAAAAGAACTTTGACCCAAGTGTTGTGTCAACTACATTAGGATGCCACTATTCTCATGGTCCTTGCCCATCATTACCAGATGTGGTTGTTGAACATCTCTATCCAAAACCAGGGCCGTTAACATGGAGTTGGACCTAACTTTCAGTTTAGGCAAAGCACTGCCTAAGACTGTGTGCGTTTCATTCATTCGTTCATTTATTCGCTTAGTTAATGATCAGGGCTACAGCAGATCTGGATCTTAGATCGGTTCAAGGTTCCCAAATTCAAGAAATGGACACCAGCCCCATACATATACACATTCACCCATTTATTTACAAATATTTTTTAAAAATTGCTTAACCATTCCCCTCAATCTGCAGATTACGGACAGCAGAAACATACCAGAGTACCAGAGGAACACACACCAGCATTGGAAGAACAAGCACAGCCAGTAATCCAAATACTACCTGCTGCACCCCATGAAACACATGTTCTTTTTTTAAGCCGAGCAAATTTTGTCATTAAGAAAATGTACATACATAAAGGATAAAAGCTAAAAAATTTACCAAACCACCAGTAGAGCAGAGCGAAAACACAAATATTGCAGCAACATATTAAATTTACCAACTATAACATACACAACATTGCCGAGCTATGACAGCTAGAGCATAAACAGATTTAGGAATGCAGTCAAACACTGTCAAACGGGTCATGCTATGAGAGCGTGGAGTCTAAGAGACCTTTGCTATAAACAGTACTTCAACCCAATCAAGCTCCAGCCAAAATGTTTGGAACGCTGAATATGAGTAGCGGTGACAGGTCTTTACTTCAGCAACAGCTTGTGTTGTGTGTGCTGCTTGCTGGTTTGTGAAAAATCCTGGCTTTCGCTTTGGGCCAGGCACCAAACGCCAACACACAAGGACAGCACAATCCTTCATCAACTGAGCAGAACTGATTCGTTGATCTCTGTGGGGGCTGCGCATTTCTAATCTCCAGATCTTCCTCCCTTCCCTCATACGGTTTTCTGCAACCACACACTGTTTTTCCCAGCCACTGTTCTCTTATAGGAAATCTGGCCTCGCTGGGCGCACATGCAGGGAGTTGAAGAAGGCTGCGATGGAAACGCCGGAGAAATCCTTAAGAAACCGACGTCAGCTTTGATCACAAGCAGTTCAAACAACCCAAGGCGATATGCTCAAGCAGACAGCTCGGGCTCGCAGGCATTTGCCTTTGGCTGCCGCTTCAATATCTGTCATTCATTTTCCCTTGGGGTTAGATGCGTGTCTGGGCTTGGAATCTCGGTTTTAAAAAAAAGCGCTGTTTATTTTGCATTTTATAAACAAAGCTGCACAGCCTTATCCTACGGATGCGAAGACGATGCAGGAACTGGAATGAGGCTTGATGAGTTTGGCTAGGGATGCAAATTAGGGTCCAGAGGGGATTTTAAAATTAAACTCTGTGTTCAATTTGCATTGAACGAAAACGGTACGAGGGTACGCACTGAGATGTTGCTGATTACTTTAAACTGGGTGTTAACATGATGATTATGGCTTCCTGTCATATCACACTTTTGTTCCGTGTAATTTCCATAACATGCATGGACATTAATTTTTTAATAAAGTGCAGACAATGACAAAACGAATCAGAAGAGTCTGACATCAGGCGGGAGAATACTCAGGAGAGGCGCCTTCAAAAACGCAGCAAATCAGTCGGAACAGTTATTTGCATAAAGAACAAAAGCAGAGAAAATGTGTCCTCCTTATTCATCCGACTGCACAGCGGTTAGCTGACAAAATTATCATGTTCCGAAAACAGATGACCTAGTGTTTGGGAACATGATACATCAGTCCTTTATTAGATTATGTAATTGATGATATGGAAGCAGGCAAGTTTTCTAATACAACAGCACTAGGTAGACTTATAGGCCGCTGTTACAGTTTGATTCGGCAGCACTAATGTTCATTGCTTCACAGTAATAGTAAGAAGTCTCTAATAAGCATGTAAACGCTGTGTAATTTGTGTTAATTGTTCAAATTTCATGCTTCATACAAATCATTTCCACCTGCCTCCACGCACTCCACAGTCCGTAGGTTTACTGCACATAAACAAAAAAAAAAGCAATACTCTCGCAAAACAGGAGTATTTGTGAAAGATGAAAGCATTTAACATTTACATTTTGAATTTTTTAAAAGTGTTAATCAACTCTGAATTGGAAACTGAGCCACCAACATAAGATTGTTTAAACTACATAACTGATTAAATCACACAGCACTGTTGAATTCTTTAATCTGGCTGTCAGAAGGCAACAACAGCAGCCCTGATAATAGTGCTGGCAGGAAGGTTTATATTAATGTGCTCCTTTTAACACTATCATTTCCATCTGGCGAATGGACCACATTAACACTCACTCACTCATTCATTCATGGTCTATACCGCTTAATCCTGTATACAGGGTCGTGGGGGCACAAGACGGGATACACCCTGGACAGGGTGCCAATCCATCACAGGACACACAGACACTCACACACTCAGTCACACACTACGGACAATTTGGGAACACCAATTAATCCTAATCTGCATGTCTTTGGTCTGTGGGAGAAACCCGGAGTACCCGGAGGTATCGAACCCGGACCCTGGAGGAGCAAGGCGACAGTGCTAACCACTATGCCACCATGCCGCCAGACCACATTAATAGATTTTTTTTTATATGGCGGTTCCTGAAGTGAAAAGTTTAGGCAGAATTTAAATAAGGAGCCTCTAGTGCCAAAGCTGTTAAAGCGGTAACTTCAATTAGAATCTTAAAGACAAAGTGCTTTGAAGAACTTTTTTTTTTTTTGTCGTAACATTCATTCTTCAAGATAATAAAATCTTTGACGAATGTTAAAAGAATATTGATGGCAATTTATATTCATTACATTTATTTTTAACGTTTAATTAAGCATATAAAAAGCATATTTAAAATGCATATAAAATATTTAATAATTATTGAATACTTTAATTAAATAAAGTATATATATATACTTTATTTATTTAATTTAATTATTCAATAATTATTTACAGTATATATACACTTTTTATAACCCTGGAGAGGAACCATATGTGGTAACTTCTCTGGTGTTATGCAACATACAAATAGTGGCCAATCCATCCATAACACTGCCACCACAGGCTGTAGGGTACGCACTAGGAATGAACACTTCATCTGACTATGTTCTTACCCTGATGCACCAATCACTCTGGACAGGTTAAATCTGGACTCATCGGACCAAATGACCTTTTTAGAATTTCCACAGGCCATGCTCTATGCTTCCTAGCAAATTGAAGTCTATTTTCCCTGATTAACATCACTGATAAATGGTTAACCTTAGTGATTAAGGCTACACAGCTGTTTAGTCCCAATTCTTGAGTTCTCTTTGCACTCTGCTGGTGAAAATGCTCTTACTTTCACTTTTAAATATAGATATTATAAATATATAAATATTATAAATAATATTTGATTTCAATATGCCTTTAAGTGACCTCCCATCATGCTCATTCAGGATGTTTTTTGGTCAGGCAGTGTACCTATAACATCAGAAGGTGCCTTTCCTGCTATGTTCTAAAATTAATAAATCAATCTAGACTTATATAGATACGCATCATTAGCATTTAAATGCAAACTGTTCCTATATGCACTTTACTAAGCCATAACATATTTGACCACATGTTCCAGCTCCTGACCTGGCCCCCCAAATCAACATGAACATAATGGACTTCTTAGGGCCGAAACATCCATAGCTTGCTCGCTGAATTACATAATGCATGATGCATGACATGCATCAAGGGCCAGCTGTGCCAGGCGATGCCACAGACATTTGTCTCACAGCAGCCCCCTTTTCACTGTGATGTCTCTTTACTCGATCTTTCTGACTCCCACCATAAAATTGATCTCTCTGTGTTCAGAAACCATGAAACTTCCATAGAGCATGCTACAATTACAGTCGTGAAAATGTGAATTTCACTTTAACTCTTGCTGTTTGAAAAAGATCATTAGCTGAATAAAATGAACAGGGGAAAGAAAAAAAAACATTAAACTGTAAAAATAAGTATCCTAAGTGAATGCATAAAAAAACCTAAAATGCAAAATAGCCTCCTGCAGCTGGCGACAAAAGACAAAGTACTTTTTATAATGCCATTCTCTATCATCATGCATAATGCTTTGCAGAAACTTCAAGCCTCTAAACAGCCACAAAAGAAGAAAGAACATCAGTTTAAAACACTTTCTGTTCTCTCAGAGAGAGCACTGGAGGTCAAGAAAGTAAAGGTCTTAATTCTAGCTCATTGAAAGAAACAGCAGGCATTTTCTTTCTGTCTGACAAGAGTTGACAGGAAAATGGATGGTTAGCATCTTCATCGATTGTCTACGAAAATGGAGATACAAGACATTCGCCACAGACATTTTCCTCAACAGGTTGGGAAAGTACCAACGTTAAAAAAGTGTGCTCTGAGTGGACGAGTATCTCAGAGGAGAGGCTTTTCTGAACACAATACAATACAATTTCAGTCGACGAAATGCCTTGCAGCAGATGAACCTGGAATGAGCAATATAACTAAACGACCTGGTCAACTGCAATGCACTGATGGTACATGACATGGCTGAAAACTTCTAAAACTACAAAACTACTGCTAAAAATTACTTCTACAGTGAATTAGACACAAAAAGCCAAGATGTAGTACTTAACCACAAATTCAACATATAATACCATAACAGAAAGTAAATACATAAGAGTAAATAATAGTAAATCATGATTACTAAGTGCGTCACTCCTATCACTAATGTAAGCTGGTTTGTAACTAGGTGATGATAAGCTTTCATATGAACACATGAAAGCAAGACCATTCTGAGCTCTGGCTTCCTACTTGAGAGCTGACTGTTGCATCTGACCAATCCTGATAATCTTCCTCTGATAAACTGTCCAACCCCATATAGTTTCACTGCAAGTCTGACCAATCTATCTTGCTTCCACTGAAAGCTTCTCCTTGAGCCATGGTTCACCAACACTGGCTTACACTGGAAGTCAGACCAATCCCACTCACTCCCACAAAAAGTCTTTCCAATCCCACTGTGTTTACAGAAAATATGAATAATCATTATTATTTTTAAACAGAAAGTCTACCAGTTCTATGTTTTCCTGCCACTCCCTTCTAACCAATCATACCATTTTCTGACCAATACCTGATCTACAGCAGTTCTGACCAATCCCAACTTCTTCTACTGAATGTCTGTCTAATCCCACTTTCACAAAAACCCTGACCAATACCCCAGAAAGCCTCCTCAATTCCACCCCTCATTAGAAATCTAATCAATGTCACCCACAGAAAGTCTGATATTTACAGTACATTTAGGCATGTGACGAACACACTTATCCAGAGCAACCTGCAAAAGTGCTCATTGGATAGATCTTTTGCCATCTTTAGATCTTTAGTCTCTTGCCAGAGACTCAGCTATACAGACATTTAGTGGAAGTTCATTTCACCACATAGGTGCCAGAACAGAAAAGAGCCTAGATGCAGGTTTTCCTCAATCTCAGAGATGGTGGGGCCAGCATAGAATTCCTGGAGGATCGGAGGGAATGTGGTGCAGTGTGAGGTGTGATTCGAGCTGAGGTAAGTGGGTGTTAGACCACAGCTTTGTAGCCAAGCATCAGGGTTTTGATAAATTCTAAATGAACCTTCAAGAAGTCTGACCAATGCTACCCTTTCTAATAAAAAGTTTAATCAATTCCATTCCGCTTGCAGAAAGTGTACCCAGTCTCACCTTGTCCCACAGAAAGTTTGAAAAATCCCACCGCTATCTCTCCCGCTGGTCATCTAATCAAACTTAGCCTCATACACAAAATAACTGGTTTTCAATGATTCAACAGAAAGTCTGAGCAGTCCTGCACTTTCAAATAAAAAGTCTGATTAATCTCAGCAATCTCACAAAAACTCTGACCAATCCCATCTCTCCCGCAAAAAGCCTGGCCAAGCCTACCTCTTCCAAAGAAGGCCTGGACAATCCAACCTTTTCCACAGAAAGCCTGAACAATTCAACCTCTTCCACAGAAAGCCTGGCCAATCCCACCTCGACCACAGAAGGTTTAGCCAATCCTACCTTTGCCTCAAAATCTTGACTTTTCCATAGAAAACCTGACCAATTCCACCTCTTCCACAGACAGCGTGACCAATACCATCAACATCCAGAGACATTCTGACCAATCCCATCTCTCCCGCAAAAAGCCTGGCCAATCCTACCTCTTCCAAAGAGAGCCTGGACAATCCA
>QMIH01001038.1:200006-212905 GCA_003987875.1 Clarias batrachus
CCTCTTCCACAGAAAGCCTGAATAATCCCACCTCATCCACAGAAAGACTAGCCAATCCAACCTCATCCACAGAAAGACTAGCCAATCACATCTCTTCCACAGAAAGCCTGGCCAATCCCACCTCGTCCACAGAAGGTTTAGCCAATCCTACCTTTGCCTCAGAATCTTGACTTTTCCATAGAAAACCTGACCAATTCCACCTATTCCATAGACAGCGTGACCAATACCATCAACATCCAGAGACATTCTGACCAATCCCATCTCTCCCGCAAAAAGCCTGGCCAATCCTACCTCTTCCAAAGAGAGCCTGGACAATCCAACCTCTTCCACAGAAAGCCTGTCCAATCCCACCTCTTCCACAGAAAGCCTGGCCAATCCCACCTCGTCCACAAAAGGTTTAGCCAATCCTTCCTTTGCCTCAGAATCTTAACTTTTCCATTGAAAACCTGACCAATTCTACCTCTTCCACAGACAGCATGACCAATACCATCAACATCCAGAGACATTCTGACCAATTCTGTGATTAATTCTGGTAATTCCTAAAGAAAGTCTGACCAATGCCACCTTTTCAAATAAAAGCTCTGATTGTTCTCACCCAAGAAATCTGACTAATCCCACTTTTCCCACAGACAGTCAAGCCAATTTTGTTCACTTCCACTGGAAGGCTTTACCAAAATTTATTTTACATCATAATTCTCTAAAAAAAACTTATTTGGCTCTCTTCCACACAATATAAACATTTAAATAATTTTCACTAGATAAACTATGGCCATGATAAAGCAAAACATTACCTTCCTGATTTCTGTTGGATGTAGCTTATTAGACTTAATTCCTTTGCTGTGCGCATTAACACCCACAGAAAAATTTACAACCTTTTTTTTTTTACTGCAGAATGTCAGCCATGGCTGATAGCTTTTAACACATCTTTTGGACTCATGCTGATCAGTGCCCCACTGTTGCCAAGAAGAATTGTCATTAAAATGGTTTTAGTGTTTTAAAAACTGAACAAGTATTGGGTATATTTGTCATTTAAATTACGACTCCTGCAAGTCTCATATCTGACCACTTACACAGGCATAACACCCAGCTCCAACGGCTACATATAAGGTTCCGCAAGATCCCTTTTCTGATGCGCACTACTATGCTGAAGCCTCCAGAGGTGCATTCATGCTTGGTGTGTGAAATCCTGCAGGATCTGATTTGCATGTGAAAGTGAGAAACACCTGGTTAACATGAAAGGCGTATTTACCCAAACTTGGCAAATGTTCCCCAGTAAACAGCCTCATGGGTTTCAATTGCTTATGGTGTTGCTGTTGAGGTTTGCCCCAAAACCAATAGGAGTACTGCAATACACTAGTACACATCAACATACACTCCCCACTAATGAACACATGGGCTCTGCTGATTAAAACCAGAAGAAATAAACAAATATAGAGCACAGCATGATTTTGTTTGCATCTCTCAGGCAGAAACTGGCAGCTGGCCATTCAATAACCGTGGAACAATGAGAGATGAATTTGCCAGCTTTTCTCTCACACTGGCAGTATTGGGGCAATGTATGACTGTTTAAAACCAATCCAACTTTGCACCCGTTAGAGACTATAACTTCTGAAATTTGTAATATGAACAATTTGTTCTATGAACAGCCAGCTCAGCTATGAAATGCCAGGTTTCCCAGAGATAGCTGAAAGTTTATTTTTCACAAACCTTTGGACTAGCGTAAAATTTCATATAAGTCATGGTAAGGCATGGTGTCACCACCACGTTTCGAGGTTCAGCACACATCAGTATGCTGACGTAACTGCAGACTTCAGCGCTAGTCAGAGACTTATGCTAAGGTATATTTAAGGGCTTAAATGTAGGGTTTTAAGGGCTCCCTCAAGGATTGAATCACTTGTAGGCAATCTGCATTAGAATTCAGGGTTGGTGTGTAACCCAACCCTGAATATACATGTAACTAATCTGAATAATTACATTTTGATTTTGGACATGACTCTGTATACAGCACATTTAGAAACAACTAGAAAATTGCTTTAAACTTTAAAAAGGGCACTATGCAAGAATAAAGATGGCAACTGCAAAGGTATTAACTGCACACAAGTAATATTGACAATTTTTGATCTTCAAATTACATCATCAACTCCAAAAAACAAAAAAAGATGATGAATACTGTTGGCAGTGGAATGCAAAAACAAGCAAACAAATATATATATAATTGTTTGCTTGTTTTTGCATTCCACTGCAAAAAATATTTATTATATAAATATAATAATATATATATAAAGAATGTACTTGTACTGAAATGAAACAGGCACATGCAGGACAAGTACAATGAATATTGTTTTCTCAATAAAATCATCTCCTATGCTCAGTTGTTGTTTTTAGTGCATTTGGATTATAGCACTTTATAAATGCTTTTGTAAAGAGGAAAATGCAGCCTCTATGCTTTTTTTTCAAGGCAAGGCTAAATAGAAAATATAATCTATCCAGAGACATTTTATTTGGCAAAAAATACAAACTGGCAGGAATTTCGCTTATTCAAACCTGCTTCCATTGTAATGTACATCTTTTATAATTTCTTCGTTAAAATGCAGAAATTAGGAGAATGATCGCTGATTGGTCATCAAAAGATCAAAAGAATAAGAAGTTTACAAAAAAGAAAATGTCCACATTTAATAACATCCAAATAAACTTCAGAAAATGTCATACCTAATTTGAGTTTTAAGAACCCAAATACAGTAAAGTGATGAGAGTCCTTGCCGCAGTAAAACTTTGGAATGGTGCAAACGATTTAAAGAAGGCCGTAAGTCTGTGAATGATGACCCCGGCCAAGGTGGCATGGAGTCCACTGCAGTTTCCATGAACATTCAGCGAGTGGAACACCTGATCCTTGAAAAATTGATAGATAACTTATCGCCAACTTGCAGAAGAGATAGATCTGTCTGTGGGAACTGTACGCGCAATCATTCACGAACACGACTTGTACAGGACATGTGCAGAACAGGAGTTCCTGGGAGACCAGTGTTTACTTGCAAAACTGTGTTCTGTTATTCTGCACAATCATAAATTCCGCACCATAAATTGTACCCCTTGTACAAATAGAAGTTCCAGCCATACTGAATCAGCTGGTGTATCAATGCCAACAAAACCCATCCGCAGCCTTTGGTCATTTCTCATTTCACAAAGTAAAGCATATAAAGCATTATGACAGGCAAATGCACATCTGAAAAGATGCCAAAGGAGTACTGGGCTTGAAATGAGCTTTGGTTATTTTACCCATAAAATCTACTGTACCACTGCACTGCTGCACTACCCTCCTCCACACACCCCACTGTTCCCAGGGAATTTGTGCAATCAGAGCCTTCTTTACAGTCACAGTGTGAACACCAGGCGGGTGGAAGAGCAAATCGGCCCAGACGCCTCCTCTCTCTCTCTCTCTCGCTCTCTCTCTTCAATGTCCGGCTTCTATGAGCCGTCGTCCTCATAACTCCGAGTCACTGTCATCTCCCATTAATCCAGGTGGCAAGAGCGTGACAGAGGCCTCTTCTTCACATTAGAGGTCAGGGAGAGCGACTCAGTTCACTCGAACCTCACTTTCAGCTCTGAGAGAAATTATACTGCCTCATAAATTCCTTTTTTTCTTCCAGCTGAAGATCAAAAAAAAAAAGAAGAAGAAGCAAAAATAAAAACAGAGAGATGAGGCGATGCTGTCATTATCATCAAAAGACATGTCCCAGGTGCCCTTTTCAGACAGAGCCACGAGGAGCGCTGGAGTGGACATGTGAGAGCATATGATTAACTCATCACGCCGCTATAAAAAGAGACGCTTTATTCTCATGCCAGGCGCAGATGCTGGCTCTAACTTCTCACAGGATTTTCAGCCTAACCATTAGGGGTCTCATTTACAAAAGTGGTGGAGATAAACTTTTCAGCACATAGATGACAGCCGTTTTTTGTTGAAAGCCTGGAGATTTTTAACTGGTTTTATTTTGTTGTTGTTTATTGTAGAGCACTGGGAACATTTAAAGCTGAAGTGTTCTGCAATCCCTGCTACGGGCTCTTAATGTGGTAAATTAGTGATGAAATTAGACCAAGGCCCTGTTCAAAGACACGTCATCGCGTGCATACTGGAATGCTTAGAAAAGTGTTTCGAGACGTGCGCACAGTGAACATTCCAAACGCCTTAACACAACTTGGGCCGAGCACTGTGTTTATAAGTGGCTGTTTGCTCTTTAATAGGATTTTCACTATGACCATGGGTGCAGATTAACTTCCACAAGAGTATTTGCACGTATTCACTGAACAATGTGCTTTAATTCAAATCCTCCAAGCTCTTGCTAATTAAATGAACAGAACGGGCCATATACTGTATAGTACTATGCAAAAGTCTCAAGCCAAAACATTAATAAATGCTTTACTGTGACAGACTGCAAAGTGCCTAAAGATAACAACTTCAGCAGCAGCCTTGTTTCCTCTCTCATCTGTTCCAACCACTCAGAATTCAGCACCACCAGTATACTAAACAGCGGCCATCTCCATCACCGATCATCTGCACCTGTTGCTCACTGGTTCATGCCCTAAGTTAGATGTTATTTAATGGTTGAATGATTCATAGGTTACTTTGTGGCTTAACAAACAAAATAAATACTTTGAACAGAGTCTTGTTCTAATTTCATAACTAATTTACCACTGGACTGAAAATGAAAGCCAAAAGGACCTTCAGGAAGCCTGGAGAACTATTCCTCAAAACTACTATTAAAAATAACAAGAAAGCAACAAAGAAAGGTTGTTTGGACGCAAAATATGGAGAAATTATGGGAGAAATAAGAAAGAAGAAGAAATAATGGGGACACAGCACTGGATATCCAAACAATGGAAAGGTAGAATTGCATAGAAATTTTCAGTTAAATAAATGTTTTCTGAAAAAAGCTTCTCCAAAAAGAGTGCTTTGTTTGCCAATGTTTTTATTTTCCACAAAATGTGTGGGCATTTTTTTTTTTTAAGTATGATATTGTCTGATATTCAAAAAAAAAAAAAATAAACCACATACTACACAAAAGAAAGCAACCACTGTTATCCATCTTTTCACAGGATAATGAACACAACATCCATCTATATCAACACAGAAACGAATGAAGAACTTAAAAACACTAGTATTTACCTTTAAGATAATGTCTGTATAACCAAACCTAAGCAGCTTGCGAAATTTAGCGCCAAGATCCCTCCCCAGGTGCACGGAGTAGTCGCAAATCCCTCTACAAACTCTCCTACCTTTTTAGACATTCCAGGAAGAGACTCGGGGTTTGAGAAGGCTTAACCTGTTATTATGATAATCCTTTAAAAAAAAAAAAAAACTCATTGGATATAGTTTTCTTCATTTTCACGGGGGAAGGGCGGAAGTTCAGTGTAACCTTAAAGAGGTCTAGACAGGGTAAATTAATATTTAGATGAATGTTTCAGATTGTCAGCTGCGCTGATATCTCAGCCGAAACGGTTCGAGTGGTGTCAGCAATCAAAACATCCAGATCAAGGTTATGTAGTAATGAGGCCACATACTATATTTTTTTCCTTCCGAAGGTCATAATTTGAAAGTGAAATTTTCTGTGAAATTATTGTGAGAGGGAGCGGCCCTGATACTTTATCAACACTTGTGTCAAGCGTTCGTTCTAAATAAAAGCCTGGGTCTGAATCCCAATATGTCTCAGGCTTTTTTTTTTTTTAATCCGCTCTGCCACGATTGTCTCGTTTGGTATTCACTCGTGATCATTGTACAAGGCTGTTATTTCAGGCACCTGTTCCTCTCTGCGTGTTGCAATCGCCGTAAAACCCTGCGTTATAATTATCACAACATCTTTTGTACGTCTAGGCAAAAATAAAGAATGTCTTCCGAGGAGGAAAATAAAACAGGTATGTTAACAAGCTTGTGGTGGCAAACTCCGGCTGTGATCTATTACCTCACTGAGTTAATATTCCTGACATCTTTACAGAACACATGGCGAACTCGACGCCATCTCACTAATGGATCATAACCAATCTGATTAAGCCTTAAAAGTGCCATCCTCGTTTGGCTTGACTCATACGGAGTGCTCTGACGTGTCGGTATAAAGCTGTGTAATATCATAATTGCGCACGCTTACCAGAGTAAATAGAGCCAAATCTTTTTTCTTTTTTTTTTTTTTTTACATCATTTCGCTCTGTTTTTTAGCACATGAAAGATAGAAGCAGCTGGTAATAAATGATTCATTAGAAAGCGAGACGGTATGTAATGAATACTTTCAGATGGCATCTAGAAGACGCACTAAAAATGTAGGCCACTGAGGGAGAAAAGCCTTCATTTAAATTATGTTTAAATTCCCTTTAATGACTTTAAAGTCCTTCACAAATTGATTGCACACCTTAAAATAGATCATTAACCATCATGCGGCAGCATAGCTCATCTAATCCGCATTAAACGGGGGTTTTCGTGCGGCGAAGCCCGCGTGCCAGATTGAATCAAATGCTTCGGTGTTACGTACGGTGGACGCGCACGCGGCAATATGGAGAGGGAAAGCTGACGGGCTAGAACTGTGCTCAATGGCGGTTAACTGAGTTACTGCGAGAACAGCCACTGGTGACAGTAAAAATTTATTTACCGTAATTTATTGATTTATTTCGATGGCGGGGGGGGGAGGGGCGGGGCTGTGTTTTAGCTCGGCGGTTAAGACGTTGGGCTACTGCTCGGAAGGGTTTAAGTTTAAATCCAAGCGCCATCCACCTGACACATTGTTGGGCGCTTAAGCAAAGCCTTTAACCCCTCAACTGCTCAGGTGTAACCGGACTCGATTTGCTTCAAAGTGTTAGCCAAACCAAGTAAATCCAAATTGTCAGTTACATCCAAGGCATAGCAAGACACAAGTATCCTCATACATTAAAATAAAGTAACCTTTAAACATTTGCAGTGACTAATATTCTACATTAAAGCAAATATTAAACATCTGTCTCAAGAATTAATGCGATTATTCTAAAAAGGAGCTGTGCTTGTTAAGTAGCTTAGGTTATGTGAACAGAATAAAACAGAACATCTTTGTCAACTCCCAAAGCACCCACTAAGGGGATTAAACTGTATCTTTAATAGAGAGCAAGGGCAGCCAGTCTGATCACTCGTTCAGAGTTCGTGCATTCGCATACCTGCAATCGGAGAGCTGATCTCATATGCAGGTGGTCACAAGAGGTGCCTTTTCACTGTACTCTCAGTACAAAGACTCGTGCCAGAAATGTGAGCTAATTACAGCACTCTAGTCCTATGACGGTCCATCTGATATGTTTATAAATCACAATAAGTAATTCCCCTGCATCTGGAGATTGAAGCAATCAGATGAGTGCAGATAACTTCCACAACCGATGCAGGTAGTGATGTGGTTGGGTTGAAGTGAACCTTAGACCACCATTTTTCAAGAAGACCAAAAATGGGATCTCTGGAACGTGTTCAAGCGAGAAAAAGAATTTACTAAACTCGGAGCATGGATCACCTTGCTCAAGTCAAGTCTAGTGCTTAGATACCATCAAGGTTGAAAGCTTTCTCAGTATGCCAGAGTCAGGAATGGAATTCCTAGTGTCCTCCCAGGAACTTGTTTAATGGTCCTTAGACTTAATAAGTCAATACTGTACAGGGGGATGTGGCAATAACTCCCAGGTGAGATTCTGTCCTATGCAAGTGTTGTTGGGGAATGAGTGACTTACTATGAATGTCCTTCATATCATGTGTTATATTCACTATACAGTATGGCCAAACGTATGTGCACACTTGACTCTCACAGCCAAATGCTATAGAGCGAAGATTTCCTTTTAGTGGAGGAAAGCAGCCCAAGAATTGTTGAAACATGACGGAGAAATAAATAAAGGCTAGAGTAGAAAACCTTCGCCACTGCATACCTTTGGGATAACCTGGAATGATGGCTGCGCACCCCCAGGCCTCCTCACCCAGCGTCAGTACTTGACCTCTTGTTCTCTTGAGGGTGATTAGGCAAATTTGGAAAGGTTTACAGTAACAACTCAGTATTAAAGTCCATGAGTTGGAACAGGATATCTTCCCCAGCCGACTCATTCACTCATCATCTGTACCGCTTTATCCTGTATGCAAGGTTGTGGAGGGTCTATCGCAGGAGGGGTAAACCCTGGACGGGGTGTCAATCCATCGCAGAACACGCCCACACACAGTGGCGCAATTTGGGAATGCCAGTTAGCCTAATCCGCATGTCCCTGGAGTGTGTGAGGAACCCGGAGCACCCAGAGGAAATCCGCCAAGCACGAGAGAACATGCAAACTCCATTCACACAGACCCGAGGTGCGAATCAAACCCGGACCCTGGTGGTGCAAGGCCAACAGTGTTGACCACTACACCACTGTGTCACATCCCCTGTAAAGTTATCCTCTTGTACAACTTACATCACCGATTATGTACAGATTGTCAACCATAATGGAAGACTCTCAGAAAGCCTGTACACATATACAGTATGTAGTGCTTTTGACCTTGAACTCTACTTTAGTATGCATCTCAGTCACTCGGCGAAACAGCGTTTCTTCCTTCCTCGTCCCACTCAGCCTTTAACGTGTGCAGATGGAGATGCTTCCCATTAAACTGTCACTCATGGCCATACTCCAAAGACAATAAAGACAAGCGTGTGACAAAATATCCACAATAAACTTCCTGAAAGGATGTTCCCTAAATTAATGGATTTGTTTCCATTACTCAGTTTAACAACAAAAGCCGTTTCGTCTTGAATCACATGCACCGACGTGTGGCAGACTTCTGCACAGAACACTGACGGTGAAGTGTAGCTCCTTCAAAGCACCCTTCGTGGAGGATAATAAGAGACAGAACTGCCTCGTCTCCTCAGATTAAAGCGGAGGGCTGTGTCTTCTATCAGTGGCATTAAAATGCTCATTAACCTGCAGAGTCACCCCTGCAGTAGTCATTACAGCCGTCCTTTCTGTGACTCACCCTCAGCCAACCAACCACGACTTCACTCCACACAGACTGCTGGGATATTCACGAGGGAATACTCAACTCCCAACCAAGAATCCAGCCCTCGCTATTTTTTTTAAAAAACACACACTTTTCATCATTCTCTTGTCTTGTCTTGCTTGTTATATCTACGTGACAGGTTCTGCTAGGAATCATGTCAACACAGCACATTAAATTGGACCATGGTCACTCAACCAGTGGACTGTCAAGAGGTGAGAAGTTTCGTTTCTGCCCTTTTTTTTCCCCACAAAAATATAAACCTATATGTGAACCTGGAAAGGGACAGCTGGAAAGTCCACGTGAATATAGGTGCCTTGAATATAGGTAGGTACTGACAGGTACTTGTGTGAGAGCCTGGAAATCCACTACACATTGTAGTAGTTCCTACTATATATTTGAGATGGGGGAAAGATGGATTCAGCGATTCTTTTGTTTGCCGGTTCACATTGACTCCAAAATAGATTTTTAAATGATTTATTATATTTCTAACAGAGTGGTGGCTTAAGCAGCTAGAGCTCTAAGCTTTTTGGTTTGGGGATCTGAGGATTCGGGTTCGTGCCCCGCTGTTGGTGGGTTGCCACACCACATACTACCCAGCCACTGCATACAGTCTCCTCGCCCTAGAGCATTCGGTGTAAAATCTGGTGCAGATCGGATGGTCCGCCTTGGCGACCCGCTTAGCATTTAGAAATTACATTTATGACAGAGATGCACCGGTTGACCAGCCAATAACCATTGTTTTTCAGCTTGATGCGCCATGACAGATCACGTTGGACTTAGCCGATTCTGTAGCTTCTGATTGAAACACATATTTCTGGTATTATATTATCAAAGGTTCCATGCATTAAAAAGCCTTGGATCTGCCTTTTTATCCAAACTCTGCACCCATTAGTCTCACACCCTCTCATTACAACCTCTTAAATAGGTCTCAAACCACTACATGCACTAATTAGTGTCGAAACCTGAGCATTAGAAGATGTGTATGGCCCGGTGCTCACTGGTAAGTTGAGTTGTTAAAACATTGCCATTTCTTTATAATCCTATAGGAGTGGCCAGGGTACACTCTGAACTATTCCCTCACTGGCATCGTGTGTGGTAGGGGTGAATTATTTGCTAAGCTTGTTTAGAAATAATAATTACGGCAGATGACAGCGACATGTGCCGTTCAAATCTTTTCATTTCAGCTCTTGTATTTGAAGTTAGTTTGTACAGTGGAACCTTGGATTACGAGCATAATTCGTTCCGGAAGTGGGCTCGTTTTCCAAAACACTCGTAAACCAAATCATCATTTCCTATAAGAAATAATGAAAACTCAAATTATTCGTTCCACAGCCCCAAAAAATAAATACATAAAAATAATTAATACAATCTATAAAATGAAAATAAAACAAATTAATCTGTACTTTACCTTTAAAAAAAAGTACAAATAAATCCCGACAGATAAGTGTTTCAGTTGGTGCGCGCAGGCGCCGTGCATGTATGTGTGTGTGTGTGTGTGTGTGTGTGTGTGTGTGTGTGTGTGTGTGTTCGCCTCATTTTACACAGTAACACTCCTCCTCCCTCTCCCCACCTCGCTTTTTAAGTTTCACAACAAACACACGCACAAAAAGGTGAGAGAGTGGACGCTCGGTGTCAAAATAAGAGTCTCATGCGTGATACATGATACTCGGCGCTTGTAAACTGATACTTACTCGGTTTCCGAATAAAAATGTATTAAAAATCTTTGCTCGGTTTGCGGAACACTCGTAAACCACGGTACTCACAATCCGAGGTTCCACTGTATTGGTTTTTAACTGATCAAACTACTTTTTATAAGGAATGGGCTATACTTAATTACTCGTGGTCAATTGTGAAGTTGTAAAGCTGTTGAATAAAGCTAAGGTATAAAACATTCGACTTATAGCTTGAGAAGGAATGTACGATTAAATTGGGACATTTCAAAAATCGTGATACATACATAATTACAATATTAATCGAATTGATAACCTAGGTATCATGATAATATTGTATCGGGTGGTGACCGGTTATTCCTATATCTGCTGTTTTAACAAAACAACACTTAGCGCTAACACAGCAATTAGCGTTTGTGATAATTAGCATTTACTCACTCGGTAACTTTCGCTCACTCTCTGTACCACTTGTGCTGTACAGCATTGTGGTGACGCCTGGAGTCTATCTCAGGAGACATGGGGCACTAGACAGTGCACACCCTGGACAGGGTGCCAATCCATCACAGTGCACAAGCACTTTGGGCAATTAGCATTTTAAATTTTTGTCATCCATGATTGCAAAATATAGTTGCCTGTAGACGTTTTAAACTGATTTCATTATTCCTTCAAAAACACCCCAAAAAAAATCCCATCCATAGGGACTGGCTGACAGAAAGACCTCCTCAGGAGTGACAACACACTCAGGATTGCATGCATGTTTATGTCCTTTTTTCCCCTCGATTTTTTTAATATGGCAGAATCAGAAAGCTTTAAACATTCAAAAAGAAATGACAAATGGACTTCGCATTTGCATTTTAATTTAATGCCATACAATTGTAAATATATATTTTTGCAGTTGAATTTCAATTACGTGCACACACACGCACACACACACACACACACACACACACACACACACACACACACACACACACACACACACATACACAAGCACGCACGTGGAGGAAATGCAACTCCACTGCAGTGCACATTTGATTAGCATTTTATAATTAGCATTTGAATTTCAATGAGTGTTCTGGAGGATGCTGGCGTAACCAGTGCAAGGTCAGCTAATCCATTAAACACATGTTTTTTTTTACAATTTTTTTTTTATCCCATATACTGGGCATGAGGCAGAAATATTTCTTTCATTACGAGACTCTAAACTGAAACACAGGCTTGTACCTTTGTGATAATTTGGAACGGCGAGTTTAAATAATTTTTCAAACACCCAGACGTATAAAATCAAATTCCTAAGCTCTAGGAAATTAATTAAGTGTTGAGTGTTGAGGTCGGGGAAGTGTTTTAGAAATATGTCTCGCAAACATTTTTATTGGCGAACTTGCCCTTAGACTGGCCTTATAAGTGATTTTCCTGTAGACACCGTTTCTTTTCTTAGTCCACATTTTCTTAGGGAAACATGATGAAATTCTTGCTGCAAGAGTCACAGAAAATGATTAGGTTGAATAATGCTGAAATATTGCCTGAACTTGCGTTCAAACACACACACACATGTCGAGCATACAGGTGAGTGTTTGTTGTGTCTACTTCAGCTTCTCTTATTGAAGAAAATTGGGTTCAATCCTGAGGGCCACAGTTTCTAACCTCACTATCTCCGCACCCGTACTGCTGCTGTTCCCCCTGAATACGGCACTTAACCACAAGCTGGTCCACTGATTCCGTAACAAGAAGGTCCTGTCACACACTACACACATCATCCTACCCCCCCGGACTGGCTCGTACAACGTGACCTGTTTGTTCTTAATACACTCTACAAGATGACAAACTCGATAGATCGTCTCATAACCTGTTTTGGATTAATGCACTTCCTTTTTTTTTAAGCTGCCATTTCCCATAGACACAGATGGATGATCTTGATGAAATCGGTCTTGACGATGTAAATGCTACGGTGCATGCTTAAGTGACCCGATCCTGGATGATGGACAAGCATCGCATAAAAACAGAAAGAGACAGCTGAGGTTTTAATGGCATGGCAGGGAAAAAAAGGGTGCACCTCTGATCTGAAGCTAGGACTGTTAAATATCAGATCTCTCGCATCTAAAGCAGTTATTGTTAATGAAACTATCACAGATCAGGAGTTTSATRTAYTATGTTTAAYAGAAACCTGGATTAAACAGGACGAGTATGTAGCTCTAAATGAAGCTAGTCCTCCTGGATACAGCTAC